>JAYKKI010000020.1:13240000-13280000 GCA_039881145.1 Druceiella hillmani | reverse complement strand
ATGTCGAGATCGAAATATTGCAACTAACGGTACTTTCTCAACTGTCTCTTGAATATCTTCTTTTATTTTTCCAGCTTTCAGGTTGTCTACGTAATCCTGCATTCGGTCACTAAACTGAACATTATTATATCTACCTGCTTTAGATATAAGAATAGACGCATCTGCGTACCGTTCTTTAACGATGAGCCACCGAATGCTTTCTGGGATTACGAAAATGAATAATATCACCAAAATTGATGGGGAATAAACCACTTGCAATAGCGTTCGCCAATATGGTATCCACATAGCAAATAATCCAAGTGACAGAGTAGAGAATCCAGCTATAAATGCAATTACCATAGTACCCTTCACTCTGTGTTTAGAGATAAAAAGTTCAGCGCCCAGAATATATGCTGCACTATAACCTCCGGTGGCTAGGGTGGTATTCAGAAACTCCAGAAATAAATAGCTCCAATATTCAGGAGCAAAAGATTGAATTACACCGACTACACCTCTTGCTACCGTGGAGTAAACCATTATAATTCTGCGACCGAATTTGTCGGATAAAAAGCCGACATACATCAAACAAATTAACTGTCCCACTCCATTCATTGTACCGACTAGCGCAGGTTTCCATTGTTGGCAGGCTAAATCGAATTCCTTAACCGTCGTATCACCTTCACCATACACCCAACGGCTGCATTCCGAGATGCTGCTGATGTTAAATTCGACCAGATAGCAGTCGTTTGTTGCTGTTGTGTTCCAGCTATCAACCATATCAAAACGCGAGCACTTTTCTAGTTCCAAACGGTCATTGACGGGAATAGCACTGGTTAACCACGAGGTATTGAACTGAGCTTCAGGTCCTTCGCATTCCATTATTTTGCATCGATACTGAGAATCAAGAGAGGCGAATATGAAAACATTGCTACCGAGACCATCGCTGAACATCGTCACAATTATGAAAAACATCGATATTATTTGGAATTTGCCGAAACCTAATTCTTCGATAACCGTTTCAACATTCATTTCACTTTCCGTGTCCATTTCTTTTTCTACATCCATTCTTCACGTTCTTTTTTTTTCTAAAATTGAATTGAATTAAATTGGGGACTTTTGTTAAAATTTTCACATATCTGTATATTACTCGTATAGGAAATACGTACGTCAGTTTGAAGTCATAAAATTACTTTGAAGATTCATTGCTTAATTTGATTCGACATTAACTGATTATCAATTTTGATAAGGTACAGAAGACTAGATAAAACTTTGAGATATCATTATAATTTACAGAGCGCAAACGATAAGCGTATGTCATATCAATGTGGGTACATCTTAAATGCAAGCAAATAGTTAATAAGTTAATTGCAGATTCGAATGACTGTTAAGATAATGAAGCGTCACAATATAAAAGTTTTTTAGCTTTGAAAGTCACTCGTGTTTTGGAAATTTGTGATATCATTGATAAAATTATGATGAATTATTTAGGGCATAAACGGGTTTTTATTGATTTTCATTCCTATGTTATTTTAACTCTTGTGAATTGTTCTAATGTAACGAAAACTTTATAAAGAATCGAAAAGAGATCTTTCAACGTAGAACTTTGCCTGTATTACTGGATCTCCTTTTGCTTTTTATAGCAACTTTATAGTGTTCGATTTTTGTAATTCTAATCCTTTTATAACTGGATAGCATATAATAAGGTTTGTTAAATGATTGTCATATTATTATTATAATGATATTAATTTCTAAAGAAGATTTGCTTTTTGTGATAGAACATAGCGTCAATAGTATCGGATAGCTCATATTAGCTTCTGACGACTTACAAGGAGGGGACGCGACCCTTGGACTATAAATTTGCTTCAAACTTGTCATAATTAGAGACTAGCCTGAATTTAATGTGTTCATGAAATCTTCGGAACTTCATTTCTCAAAAATACTATAGCAATTTCTATATAATTTAGATATGCAAAATTATCCCTACTGTTTAAGTCTTCTACGGGAAAAAGTCCTCCAGTAGCTAGTCGGCTACGACACGGATCCGATCTTATATGGAACGTCATATTTTAGTATCTTTTTTTCTTTATTTACTTTTTTAAGAAACAAAATTAATAAAGTAATATAAACATAAATATATATTATTGCGCTCGTTACGTATGTGCATGTTAGATAAAACGAAATTTATGAGGTTAAATTAATATATATATATATATATATATATATATATATGTATGTATATATATATATATATATATATATATATATATATATATATATGTCACATGTAGAATTTTGTTATTGTCCGAAGATTATAACTATTTATTACAAAACCTATTTATCTTTGACATAGTATTAGTAGGAACACTTATAAAATAGGTTTGAGCGCCATTGTACTTGGTTATGCTTTAAACCTGTCTTTTAGAAATTAAAATAAGTAAATTTTCATTTAACAAATACAAGAGAGATCAACCTTATACTACTAAACTTAAGTCTATAGTCTCAAATGAGCATTAATTATAATTATTAGAAGTAATAACAATGAGTAATCACCAGTTTTTTAATCACAGGTATATAAATCTCAAACACATTCGTCTAGAGAATCCTATCCGCTGCACGTTGCACGAGACCACATCCTGCACGTGGTAAAGTGAAACCTTCGCAAAATTTTCCAAATTCTCCGCAAATATTGCATTTATTACAGTCTTCACCATCCACATCCATGTCATCATTACCATCATCGTTTGCAAAGGTTTTGATTTCTTCATATTCATCATCATTGTCCGAAGAACTTTGCGCTTGTAAAATTTTTTCCCCTTTTTTAGCTTTTTTTCCATAATTTTTCCAGTCTTTTTTGCTACCTTTTTATTTTATTTTTCTTTGAAAAGACTTCATTGGAGTTGCAGTTAATATTGTTACATGTCGTTTCCTCTTTCTTTTTAATGCTTTTCAAGATGGTGCAATGGTTGGTGTCATTGCAGAGAAAGGCACAGGTGTTCTTATTTGTTTGTCCAAAAGTCCCTGATTAGATGGACCAGGAGCAGGGCACTGATACTTATTTGATGGATCAGGTACGGGGGATGTAGTTTCAATAATGTCATAAGATTGTGCAGTTCTAAGGTTATTGGCATTTTGGTCTTCATTTTGAATAGGTTGGTCTGATTTTTAAGCCATCAACGAGGCCATCGAAAAGTCTTGCTCGGTGAATACATTTGGGTTTGAAAAGTATATTCCCGTGGCTCTAAACCCAGCTTCTCCCTTGCTTATATTTGCAACATGTGCTTTATTGAAAAGACATGCAACATCATACGGAGTTATTTTAGCCATGAAATGTTTCTTCATGTGTATGTTGCAGTCATGTATGTAAGAAGCTTTTAGGGATCCATAAAAATACACAGCAAGGAGCTAGGCTCTATGAGAACTGTGTGGTGGAATCGGAGGCATTACAATGTGATGTAATAATTAAAAGCTAGAAGTGAGATGTGACTGCTATGGTTATCAAGTATTAACAGCACAAGAGATTCTTGCATAGGTTTGGCTATGCCGCAAGAAATAAATCTTCGTTTATCCAGCCGTTCTCAGACATGAAGTACAATGCACCAGGTGGTCCATCTCTTTTTTTAAATGAAGTGTCATTCTCTGTCTGCTAAAGATGAATATTAGTGGAATGAAATGTTCAACTAGAACTCATAGCATATATAACTGTTATGTTTCTGCCTCATTCGGGGCTTATATCTACCCCTACTCTTCTTTAGCTTTTTTCTGCAAGCACTTTTCTTGGGTCTATGACTGTGGTGATACCTGTCTCGTCAGCATTGTAAATATTATTGGGAGTAAACCTATGTGTTTATATCAGATCACCGAGCTTAACATAGAAAACTATTATTTCTTCTTTGTTAAAAGCAGAAACCCTATTTAAACTCGTTCCTTCAGATTTCCGTACAGAAATAGAAGGATTGCGTCTCATATAACCATACATCCGGTCTAACCCGGCTGTTTTGCTGCTTTGATCAAAATTGTTTTTGATATTATTATGTTCCGTATATTTATAGACGTGTTTATGCGAATCTACGACACTTAGTCCGTAATATAACGAACCCAGCACCTTAACCTGTTCAGCTATTTCATTTTCTTGCTGTTGACTAAAAATCGGCTCACAACCTAGTCTTGAGCTGTTCATATTTTCCGTCTTCAGATGATCCCTTAAAGTAGTGAATAGGATATTGTGTGTTTTTGCCGCTTGTCTTTTCGACATCCCCCCCCCTTCAATCGCTATTTTAGCGTTCAGTATATCTCTCGCACCAAGCAGTTTTGACGGTGATTATTTAATGTTTTCGGGGCATATCAGCGAGAAAAAAGAAATAAAATGACTAAGGGGTAATGGCACTCAGTTGAGCGGTATAACCCCAAACGATCGTTTTTTTTCAAGTTCGCATTTAAAAACATACAGGTAAAAATGTTAGGAAACCCTAATTGATAACATTAACTAAATAGAATGATATGGATAACTAAATAGAATGTTTTAGTACTATAAAAATTAATGCAAACAATAAATAAGTACTAAAATTGCGAACTTACCGACAATACCAACAAATCGAAAATTAGATAAGCGTGGCTGCAAATGAACAAACGTCCTTCACTCTCTTGTGCTGCGAGCCGACTGAGTTTACTTGTCGCTGCCTGCTAATGTGCCCAGTGCTTCACCCCACTTTGCATGTTGCTATGCACCGTTTTTATTAAGTTATTAGGGTGAGCGTCATTACCCGGGGAACGCCATACCTCTTGCTAACCCTTTAATTATTATACTTACAAATAAATACTTACAATAAAAAAACCTACTTACAAATTTTAGGTATTGTTCGACAATCATCATTCAGCCGCTTTTTACAGCAAATCACTACATAGGTGACTGACTTGATAATTAATACCTATTGTCGCTGCTGTAACTCTTTCCTTCTGATTAAAAATCGCTATGACATGGTAATTGACAATAAGCAAGTGTCGCATATAATTAATGTACTCAGCGGGCTCTTTATATATACCTACTTGTGTATTTTTGGTTTTGTGCGACTATAATAATTTTGTCACTGTTTACTGCAAAACATTACAAAAGTGACTGACTTGACACAGCCATAAATTCTCTGTAAGTATGAAAGCTGCAATAGCGTATTCTCTTAGTCTAGCACAGATATTTAGTAAAAGAGTCTTTAAAAAGACCTTAAAATTGATTTATAAAAGGTCATTATAAAAATTGCATAAAAAACGAAAAAAAAACAAGGAAGAAATAAAATAGTTGATCAAAATTGAAACACAAAAACGAATTTATGTTAGACGAAAAATATTTAATAAATGTTGATATGGTTTAGGACTAGAACAATAAAATAGCAAACAATTGGGATCGATAAGCTTTAGGATCAATAATAGCATGATGAATTTTGATATTATTTATCAAGACGTTCTTGGTTTCACTACCTATTTGATTACCTACCACGATTTGGCGGCTTGTATAAAAAATTACTCGAATTGAACATATAGAATAGGTATGTTTTCAGAACTTGAGCCAAGACCGGGACCAGGTGAGTCATGGATTATGTTAATGAATTATTTTAACCTGTGAGATTGAGTTAGATAACATGAAAATATTCTCTTACAAACGCCAGAAAGTAGTATTATGCTGGAATCGTCTATAAAAAGAACACAATAAACTTTACAAAATTTAATTTCTCAAAATAACATCAATATTTTTGGGAAAAAAACGGTTAAAAACCAAATAAAAAAACTGAATAAAATCTAATCTGCATGTAAACCCCAATTGCAGCAACAATATAGAAAACTGAACCGGCAACTCACATTAAATCTATTGACAGAATTTATTGTGACGAGGGTTACATTTTAGAAACATTGAATTTAGTTTTGCTAAGCCATGATAAATTTTACCAAAAAACAAAAACCACTATAAACAGCTAGTTTTCTTCAGTTCCGTAATATTGGTGTAGTGGAGCACTTTAAAATTATTAACCATACTGATAATATATGGAAACCATAGATATACATGAATATTCTTTTTTGAATTTAATGTTGGCTTATCATGAATGTTTTTTATATTACGAACATGTAGCCGTATACATGAATATTTGTTTATAAAAGTACCGCAATCCAGATAATTAGTTTTAAATAATTGCGGTGATATTATATTTGTTCTATTACGCAAGTATTAGGAAGCAATTTTTTTCAAAATTTTATATACGATAATTATAAGAATATTGCTGAAAATATCCACGATAAATACTTTCCCCCATCTCCGAAATTACTAAAGTTAAAGTTGTATAGAAAAGACGTTGCTACCAGATGTTTACCGGAAAATAACAGCGATAATTTTAATTTTCATAATTTTTGAAATATGCACAATATATTTATATTTAATATGCTAAGCAATATAGGTACTTACAAAATGAAAATTAATATTAATATTTGTAAATATTTAAATGAAAGTATCGTATCTACATAAACGTTTATATAGTGTGTATATTCTAAAAGGGAATGCACAATATGCACAATATATTTATATTTAATATGCTAAGCAATATAGGTACTTACAAAATGAAAATTAATATTAATATTTGTAAGTATTTAAATGAAAGTATCGTATCTACATAAACGTTTATATAGTTTGTATATTCTAAAAGGGAATGCACAATATGCACAATATATTTATATTTAATATGCTAAGCAATATAGGTACTTACAAAATGAAAATTAATATTAATATTAGTAAATATTTAAATGAAAGTATCGTATCTACATAAACGTTTATATAGTTTGTATATTCTAAAAGAGAATGAAACACTCTTAGTGCGAGCTCTACTTTAATTAACTGGTTTATTTTTTTCCTATTTATGTACTAATAAAGAACAATAATATTGTATTGGCATGGAATGGTGTTCAAATTAAACTGTTATTACTCCTCATAACATATTCCTCAAAGCATATCTATTGCGGTTCTGAAGGTTTTTTTAACATTTTTTTCACAAAAATTCTGAAATATTTCGTTTAATCAAGGCAATTTTTTTCTTGCTTCAAAATATCTTATATCTGCCATTTAATTCTGTAATTTCCTACTAGAAAATAGAAAATTAAATTGAGATATTTTATATAGTATGCGTTATATTACAGAGAGATAAATAACGATAGGAAATAATAATGTTCAAGATGTTTTATTATGGATGTTAAAAATGATGTCGCAGAATTTATTGAGTTTAAATTATATGAAAAAAAAAACACCAAAATCTTTTGTTTACCTTGTGGCAGTATAACAGCTATATCACTAGATGATATTATGACAATTAAATGAAACTAAGTGATGTAGTATTATTTCTACTTTCTTTAAGATTCTGTATATTAGCGCGTTATAGCAATTTTTGCTAATATCCCACCTGAAGACGTTGTAAAACAACGAAAACTAGGTCGTGGTAAAGAACTTAAAGAAAGTAGAAATAATACTACATCAAGTAGTTTAATTTAATTGTGAATAATGAATTTTTACAAAATTAACGCCAAATATATTCAATATGATATTATGACTGTCCCTTATCACCGTATAATGGAATAGAAAAGGTAGCGTGGTAATACAGATAATTTTGATCGATTCTCATATGTAATGACTACATAATCTTAAGTTTTCAAATAGGACATATTTTCCAAAGCATTCACACTCGAATAGTTAACAAAAATATTAAATTACACTTATTATCCTAAAGTCATTTAGGTTAGTATAAAATATGTCGCTGTCCTATTAAGATTTAACACGCTATGTCCTATTAAGATTTTTGTGCACAATATCTAATAATTATTTTTATATTATTTCACATCATCACTCATTTTCCGTTTCATGATATTCTCAGCATCGGCTATTGTTTCTGGCAACTCTGTATTCAACGTCTCGGAAAATATGAGAGTTGAAAGGCCAGAAGAAATAGTTATCACAGTGAAGAAGGACATCGGTAGCGAACTATGCCAAGCAGACATCAAAAAATTCTGTGGTGCAAAAATGTTTCCTATCCGCCCTAGGATAGAGCAGCAAGCGAAACAGGTGTGGCGTAACGTCATCGGGAACAACTCCGATGTATAAATATATACCACGTTAAATGCAAAAAAGTGAAGAGTTTGGCAGATTAGTAAAATATTAAAGCTAATATAACCATGTCAGGTGGTGTGAAAGGGTATGCGATGCATGCCAACCCGCTCAATATGAGGGATCCGGATAAAGATAAATCCTTCTCAAATGATCGACAAGCAAATTATGAGCGATGTTACTTGACTTCCTGACACCAGAGTATAATTTAGGAACCCGTTATCCGATGAAACGTCCGCTGAGTTGATATTTAGAGAATACTACTCCAACACATTAGTTATCCAGCAAAAAGCCCAAATAACGAGCCTGATAGTTAAATGGCGTAATCGAAATATTGCAATGAACGGTACTTTCTCAAAAGTCTCTTAAATATCTTCTTTTATTATTAAATCTTTTAAATTGTGTACGTAATTCTGAATTCGATCGCTAAATTGGACTTTGTTATACCTAGCTGCTTTAGTAATTAGAACAGACGCATCTGCATACCGTTGTTTAACAATAAGCCACCGAATACTTTCTGGGATTACGAAAATGAATAATATTATCAAAATTTATGGGGAAAAAACGACTCTCAATAACGTTCGCCAATACAACATAATCCAAGTGACACAGTAGAGAATCAATAAACGCAATTACCATAGTAGCCTTAACTCTGTGTTTAGAGATAAGCAGTTCAGTCCCCAGAATATATGCTGTACTATAACCTCCGATTGCTAGCGTAGTATTCAGAAATTCCAGGAACAAATAGCTCCAATTTTCAGGAACAAACACCGACTACACCACTCGCCACTGTAGAGTAAACAATGAATGTTCTACGACCAAATTTGTCAAACAAAGAAGCTAACATATATAAGACAAATTAATTGCCCCACTTCATTCAATGTACTAACTAGCGCAGGTTTAGTTATCATAATTATAGACTAACAGACTCCCAGAGCTAGGTCGCGAGTTACCCACTTGTCGATTTTTGGTTTTATTCGAAGTTACGCTATCCTCAGTAGGCATTAATCACAAGTATTAGGATTAATGTTATTTTAAATTTTGTTTCGTCAAAAATATACGAATAAAAAAAGAATTGATAAAAGAATGACATTCCGTGTGAGAAATAATCCTTCGCCATCCGTATCGTAGTCGACTAATAAAACCATTGGGCCGCAGAAGGATTTCATTAATTACACGGAATTTTAATATATGTTAATAATTACGTAGGTAAATTAAAAAAGATGTAATTTTTGAGATGTGCACACAGAGACTTCACAATATATTACATTCAAGCTGGTATATAATGACTAAAATTTGAATGAAATCGGTGTTCGAAGGATCATATCTCTCCGTTTATTTCTTTTTTTGTTTTGTAGGAAGACATACGTATTACTCTAATATTTTTATTATCGGAGATTAAGCACTTAATGACATTTTAGCGACATCATACTCCAGAAATGGCACTAGTTCAATTACCAGGCAAGATGAAGCCTTACGTTAAAAGCATCAAAAAAAGAAAAATAAAATATGTAGTAAGTGATTTAGTGTTCATATATCCAAAATTTTAATATCGATTAATTTATATTTTATCATTTTTCTGTTAAATCTAAGCCAAATATTTAAAGAGATGAAATCGGATTACTTAGTTGTGCAGTCTATTTCTTAATTGCAGCACTGAATATTTCAAACTTTCGCTGCTCGTACGCGATATTAGATGACTGTCTTAATTGTTATATACTAAATATGTGATGTTATTCCTCTAACTCTTTTCTTCCTACTGAAATTTTAGAGTTGTTAAACCTTAAGTTTGCCTTAATCGCTTATTTATATTTGCAGTAACAGTGAACTTAATTATTATTTAGATATTACTATTTTTTATGGCAATGAACTAATAACATCTTAACCTTTTTTTAAACTTCATATTTATATGTTACATTACTGACACAGAAAATCAAACAAATGGAAGTGATATAGAAAATATACTTTGGTGGTTCCTTTTGGATTCCTTTGAGTGTACGATCCTCAAAATGGCTCCCCAGACATGGATTATCAATTAGTGGTATGGTGCATTGAAATAATGTATAATGATGCTCGTTTTTTCATTGTAATCCATAAAAGGGAACTTTAATTAGTTAATAAGTACCCACTGGTTTACCATCGATACAATGGGTGCTAAAATATATATGGCAGTTCCTGTACGAGCGATCTTATTATACGCCCATTAATTTCTATTCACTCTATGAGCAAATGTAAAATTTAATTCAAAAGATTTAGGTTAAATTTTGTATCCTTTTTTCAATTTAAAAATATTTAATATATACTTACCCACAGATATCAATGGATTAGACCAAGATATCAAAGATACAAAATTGTTTTGATGTATTTACCCTAACGTATCAAGATCTATTCGTAACTTTCCTAACACTCTAAAGGAAATTGTTTTGCATTCAATTAGTTTAAGCGTAAAATATTTATCAGGTTAAACTTTTGAATCCAATTCTTTGGAAGTTTTTCATCATAATTTGGTACATTATTCACCAAATAAATATATTAAAATATTAAAAAACTTGAATTTCTTACTGAAAAGTAAAATTCGTAATTCCCAAACACCTCCAATGAAACTTATTCAAATTTATCAGAATTTTCTTAAGATGTTTAAAAACAATTATCCAAAAATATTAAAATATATTTATTATCATTAACCTGTTTTACTTTTAAGGTATAATTCCGGACAATAACAATAAATCCAGACAAAAAAATATAAGTAGATGTCGCCCCCGATATTTACTTTCAAATTTTATAATTTTTGTTATATTTTTGAGCCATTTCTAAAAGTTATTATATTTGAAAATTTGTTTTAAATGAATGAGAAAAATTCCTTCTTATTCTGTCTGAGCATCTTCATCTATGCAGCACCGCACTTTTTATCTTCAAGAGTTTTCTCTCTATATTAAGCAAAATATATTTATATGTTCACTAAATATGATGATGATACAAATGATGGTCTCTAAGTATTTACTTACATACACAAAATATTTATAAGAAATTGTCACAGCCGGCTCTTTTACTATAAGGTATAGACTTGAAATAATTACTTTCCACTAAACCGCACGTCACTAAAATTTAAGGAAAATCTCAGCTTGCTGGGAATGTTTATTCTAGTGCTGTATCCATTATAGATTCTGTTTTTGATTTATATGCAATATAGTTAAATACTATATTGTAAATACTCTAAAATACTATATATGTTAAATACTATATTGTGTAAATATAGTTTACTGGACACTTTTAATGAGGTATTTTCTTTTTCATTTTTACCTATACTTTCAATTCTCTTTTGGTAAGTCACGATCTACTGTTTATAATCGTTATAATTAATCTTCTTTATAATCCATATACATATAATTAAATGTCTTAATCCGGACCAGAATATGCAGATCTATATTGACCTCCACACATCTTTGTCATCAACATATTTATTGACGCTACAATGTATTTTTGAAATAAGCACGCAATTAATATCAATTTAAATTTTGCGATGGTAAGGTTTGTTTTGTTCTCAGGTGTTTTATTAAAAAGCGGTCGCCAATATATAGGAAAGTTTCGACGGATTAGATTAAGGCACCAAAGGTACTGAATTTTTGTTATTTGTAATCAAAAAGGATTTAATTTTTTTAACATGTAGTATATTTTCACAGATATATAACGACGACAAGTTTATTTCATTCACCTCCTTAAAAAATATTGCAACAATTCCAATAATTTCATATTATTTATGGCTCTCTTTTGTGAAATAAAAATAGTTTCAACATTATTTTGTCAATTGCCTAATTTTCTTAACTGCTAGTTCAGAAGAGATTAACATACCAGCTAGTAGTGTATATGAGACACCAATCTAATTTCAGGTCTCGACTTATGCCAAGGAAAATCGCAGTAGTTACTACTTCTAGTATTTTTTATTATACTGATATTAACTTAGGGTACATTCAATATTAAAAATTTAAAATATTTTTTTGATTTACATTTACAATTTAGTTATTGACTGAACTATTTACATACATTATTTAGAATGTTATTAATATTTTTATGTCTCCTTCTTTTACATCCACTTTGAAAATCAAAGAGGTCGGCAAATAACATGATATTGCACATATATCTTACCACGAACGATATGTCATTAACATGGAAAAAAGGATAAGAATGGAACCACTAGTACACAGCTCTGAGGCACTCCCAATTTCACAAAATACTATTTAGTAATAGTACCCTTTAGTAATATTCCAAATCGTTCCCGATTTAACAAATAGGATTGTATAATATCTAGTACTACTATCTCTACACCGTAATAGCTGAAATTATTGCTAAGTGTATGATGATCCACACAAAGACAAAACTTCAGAGATGTCGCAGAATGTACAAATAGTCTTAATGATTGGTTCTAAAATTTTTAAGATAACCAAAATTAATAAATTATTTTATTGACGTTATTTACCAGTATCCAATTAATATTCAGTTTCTAAAAAATAGAAACGTCAAGTGTCTATTTTGAAAAAAAATTGATAAAAAAATGTCATATAACGTATGCCCCCTTTCATCTATTCGCGCTATTCCTTTGAAATTAAATACTAAATAGAGCTGAAACATTTACCTTTATATAAAGTGGCGTTTCGATCTTCAGACAGATGTGACATTCACAGAAAATCATGTCATTTGGATAAGATTAATTTGGTGAAACGAATTTATATTCCGAAAATATGCATAGTTTATTAATGAAAATAAAAAATAGTAAAAAATACAGTCAAAAATACAGTAAAAATACAGTAAAAAGTAAAAAATACAGTCAAAATTTATTAAAGTCAAAAAAATGGATTTTCTGCTCTCTATCTCTGTAGTTAATGGTAAGAAAAACAATTAAGCCAAAATTATCAAGCTGCAGTGGCAATGAGCAGGTCATATATCATGCAGAACCGGTGACCTCTGGAGAAGAAAGGTTCTGGAATGGCGACGACGTACCAGAAAATACAGAGCGGAATAGCCACCCACTAGATGGCCTGGTAATAGTTGCGGGACGCTATTGCATGCAAACAGCATCGCTTCACACATTATACTTCCATTCAACATCATTCTTTTAACTTGTCATCCCTGTAACGAAACCAGATGATCATAGCAAGTTCGGTCCTATCAAATGTATTGAAGACTATTTTTATGAGGTTAATTTCGTTGAAGTCTTTAGAATGGATAACAACAAAACCGAGAATTTTATACAACTTTTGAGAAATATCTATAATATGATCATAAGGTAGGCTATAACATAAGCACTTTAAAGTCTCTTTTTGCATATCTAACTCGGTGTGACGATGAACAACATAGAAAACGATTATTAACGCATTGGAACTTACATTTTATAAAGTAATGCTACGTTAAATATAAATAAGCAAAGATGAATCACACTCGTGATGAAATATGGCACATTTCGTCGCTTATTCAAAGTTTTGTTTTTATTTTCACATTAGTTCGAAGAGCATTTTTAACTACAATCTTCACTATAATATAATTATGTATATTTATACATACCAAGTAATAAGAATGTTTCTTCAAATTAACATTCAATACGTTTAAAAAACATTAATTTTCTTCTTACAGCGTACTACGCCATATATGAAGCAACGTGTTCTCTATTACCTAGGCACTAAGTAAAACATAATATTGTTACTATAAAAATAGAGATTGTAAGTAAAGTTAATCTTTGAGTTAAAAATTGTTAATATTGTAAATAGTAACTGTGATGTTGGTTTCGGATTTTTCTCTAATCTAATATTTAGTAAAAATAGGAAATTTTAGTAAATTTACTCTGTTTAATGAAATCAAACTAAATCATCAACTTAATTCGTATATCTTTCGTTAGTAAGTCCAGTCTAGTTAAAAATGCATTAAAGTAACAAACAAGCTAGGTGCAAAGCACCTGTGAGATCAAACGCAATAATCGTAGCACACTCAAAACTTATAATAGTTTACTAAATAATTTTGATTCTGGAATGATTCTCTGGATAATAAAAATATAATTCCAGCTCCAAAACTTTTAGAATTAATAGGGATAATGACCTTGGGATTTAACAACATATTTATATAAGGTATTCGAAGCAATTAACGCCCACCTAACTTAAAATATTTGTTTTCTATAGATACTACTTAAATGGAACAAATAATGTGATAAAAATTAAACATAGTCTTCTGAACCGAAAGATGCTAGTTGCAAAATGTAGCTATTTACGATTTCTATGTTAATAACATCTTTTTAAAAACCCTGTGTTGGAAGTTATTAAAAATATTTTGTTTATTACCACCAGTTTACTAAATAAAATGCTGGAAATATAAAATACATTGTTAGGTGGTATATATATCTAATCTAAAATCAACGTCAAATATATAAATTTCTTTATTAGAAATAAAAGGAATATAACAAATCAGCATTTAATATAAAAACTCACACGTTTTAACAAGCGCAAACCTTCAAACTTCTAGTTATAATAATTTTTAAGATTTTTTTTTGCCTCAGGCATAAATATTCATATAAAATAATAATATAAAGGCTATTTTATAAAAAAAAATAAGATTATACCAAACCTACATTGGAAATTATTAAACGACAAAGGGCAATAGCGCCGTGAGGTAGTGGGACAATAACGCACATTAATAACAACAGTTACATGAAAGTTTTTTAATAAGTACTTAATATGATATCTGGCAATGCAACGCACAGAACTTACAAACTATAATACTTATTTAATAATAACACAATTATTAAATACCAGTATTTGATTACTTTGGCATGAATTGATGTTAATTTAACAATCTGAGCAAATAAATTCTTTACCACCTTTTCTAAGACCTATACACTCCTCATGGTAGGGGAGATGGGGGGAATTGGAGCCTACTAAGGGAAAAGTTGAATAAAACCCAAATTTATGGATACTTTAGGAACTTTTTATTAAAAACTAAATCCTTACTCATTTAACTATCATTTAATCACAGCGTTAACCTTATATTAGTAGGCATTTGGCCACAGATAAACTTTAAAGAAAAAAACAGAATCGCTGTCATTACCCGCCATTGCGGGAAATAAGAGCCTATAATTTCCCGTATGTGTAATGGGAGCTTAATTCTAAACTTAATTATTAAATTAGTCTCAAAAATTTCTATGTCAGCCTGAAATCTCACATATTCATATAAATCTTAATATAAACATAACAATTGACTTTAAGGATCTAAGCAAAAAAGGCAAATATAATCAATCGGGCTCTCAGAACCAGAACATTCTTTATGTGCCCATTTACCGCAACTTCTGCAACGGTACCACATTTCGTTATTTTTTCCTGTGTCACTGCAAATAGCACACAACGTCTCTTCTGAATATTCTGACTCATCGTCGCAAAGATTCCCAGCTTCTTCTTCTTCAGACGTGTCAGTTTCCTCCTGAAAAAGTTTCTTTTTTGCTCTTTTTACATTTTCTTTTTGGTCTGTTGTCTTCTTTCGTTTTGTCCCTTTTCCAACGAAACATTTTCTTTCTTTGGTGCTGTTTTCTCCCTTCTTCTTTGCATTGTTTTTAGTTTTACATTTTTTCTCTAATCTTTTCTTCACCTTTTCCTCAAATACTACTTTCATTGGCGTGCTAGATAAAATGACTGAATGTTGTTTTTGTCGCGATGTCTTATTTTTGTTGGATATGTTAGGTAGTGGACTTACAACTGATAGAACTTTCACAAAATCATTTGATATGGTTGGGTCTGTATGGAGTGACAGTTCTTGAGCGTCGTTTCTTGTGGACGAGGTCATGAAAGGATAGGCAGTAGTGGGCTCCTCGATCATTTTATCATTCGTTATAAAAGGAATTTCAGAAGGGTTTGTATTTGGCGACAAGTTTGGTCTACTATTTGCTGCAAATGCCTCCTCTTGTAGCTCACTTAATATAGAAGGACTTACATCATGGTCAATATCGGGCAACTGCTCTTGTTCAATATTTATTATGAGTCTCTGAGACTGAGTAACAGCAGAACGTGCTTGCTCATTAACTTGGCTCTGTTCTTCATCCACAGCAACAGAATCGTCTTCTGAAAAAACAGCAGGATTCATGGAGAAAATTCCCGTGGCTTTGAAGCCAGAGATTCCTTTGTCTAAGCTTGCTACTCGGGAATAAGCTCTGTTGAACAATCCTGCAATATCATAGGGTGTAATTTTTACCATATTCATGGATTTCATAAACATGTCATGTCGCATTCCTTGTTGTAGGCTCTTTTAAACGGACCAAAAAAAGTAACATCTAGAGGCTGTAACCCATGTGACGAATGTGGTGGAATAGATAGCATTACAACATGGTTAGCTTTTGCCACTTCCCAAGCTTCCAATGTACAATGGCTGTTGTGGTTGTCCATAATCAGTAGAACAGGTTGTTCAGCAGTGGGTTTTGAGTGCTCAATAAAATGTCGCAACCATTTAATGTAAATGCTTTCATTTGTCCAACCATTATGTGAACATGTGTAAGCAGCTCCTGGTGGACCATCTCTTTCTAGCTGCGGTGAGTGACGCTGTCGAGGGAAAATAAAAAGAGGTGGAATGAAGGAACCTGAAGCACTCATAGCACAGATAGCCGTGACATTTTTCCCTCTTTCCCATGATGTGATTGATCCTACACGTTTTTGTCCCCTAGGCGCTATAATTTTTTCTGTTTCCTGGACCGTCGAAACGCCAGTCTCATCCATATTGTAAATATGAGACGACGAAAAGTGGTCCTTTACCATGACATTTTCCAGATTTTCAAAAAATCGACGTACGCTCGTGGTCACACAACGCGTAGCACTGGCCGGTCGAGCGTCACAGGGAAACACTATCAACGCGTGCCGAAGGTGCCCGAGCGGCAACCGAGTGAATACGAGCTATAGTTTTGTCTCTAGTAGCACCGCTCCCATTACCCTCTGGCTCCCATTACCCTCTGTTCCCCTATTACTTCTTACAACTACTACATTGTCGCAAAGCCTCTCTCGTAAAACTCCTCAAATTTTTTTAAATTTTATGTATCATTTTGTTTTCTTTTCTGTTTAATTTCTTATGCTTTTTGGTTTCTTTCCCCATATTTTTTCCTCATCTCATAAATATTTTTTTTTTGTTCTTTATTGACCATTTATAAAAACACCCACGTGTAGGTTAATAGGGCCCACTTAGGATAATAGCGCCCAATGGCCATTTGATAGGACGTTATTTCCGAGTGGGTGTCATTTTGAACGTTTTTTTTCACGAAATTACCTACATTGCCTTAAAAATAATAACGAAATATAAAAGGTAGTTACCTATACTATAACACAAATATACAATTATAAGTACAAGAAATATAACGAAATAATAAAAAAATTTAAAATTTGGTCAGAGCTATTTTTATAACAGCGACGTCCTTAAAGTGTGCTTTAAAGTGTGCATGTCACTAGCAAGATGGCAGCCCGAGAAACTTGCGTTCACCCTACTTGTGTTGCTATTGGCTCAGAGTATATAATGATGCAGATGGTCAACGCCCATAATAGAAATGTTGCCACTATAACTAACGCAGGTACAGCGACGTTGGTGAGTAATGGTACTACGTAAATGTTTTGTTACGTTTGATTCTCAGTAATAACACTAGATGGCACTATTTCTGTGCGTTGGCGGCGACGCGCACCGCGAGGCAAGCCGGTTTCGGTTTTCTTCGTTTGTTTTATCTCAAGGTATTTTACCTTATCTATTCTGTGGGTATATGTACTTACATATAAATTAGGTAGGTAGATGCCCAATCTCGAACTCGCTAAAATAAAGTTAACAAAAAAATATGATTAATCAGTCATTAGTTTCTTTGGGCGCAGATAATATTTTTTAATAATAAATAATCTAACGACAGTCTGAAAAATCAGTCTAAATATTCAATTTTGGCAGATATCACTTAGAAGACCAGATGTGCATGCTTCATGAGCCCATAATTTGCAAACCTGGCACTAAATCCAGACTTCCCTAGACTTGCCAGCAGAGTATGGAGACAAAAGACTAAGCAAAACTCTTCATCCTCTTTCTCAGCTTTATCGTAGCAAACTGTTTGCTTTTTAATTTTCTTTCCTTTAGAAACCTTATTATTTTCCTTATTTTTCTTACTAAACACACGTTTCGATACCTTCTTTTTCACTTATTGCTAATATTTTTTCTTTTCCAAATAGTTCTTCTCCGGTGTATCTGTTAGAATTGCTGATTTACATTTCCTTCTGTTAATTCGTTGCGTCCTGCATGGAACTTTTAGCTAAGGTTTCAATATCTGCGGTAATACTGTTACAGAACTGGCTGAAGATTGTGAAGGATTTCTTCATCACAATTAGTATTTAGTGATCTATCTGTAACAGATGATGGCAAGAAATCGTGCTTTTGCAATATGTCCCGATTAAAAGAACAAATTCCACAAGTTTAAACCCTTTGAGGATATTCAGCGAATTTGCTACCAATGGAGAAGCTTGCTCAATTATTCCTGGTATTTCGTATCCATTGCATTGTTAATTTATTTTTTAAAGGTCCATAGATCGACCTGTACAATGGTGGGTACAGTCAGGTGGAAATGATAGCAGTTCTATACCATTTTCCTTTGTCAAACGCTTCAATAGAAAAGTGAAAGCTGTGATTGTCTATCAGCAGGAGACACGGTTTTTCACGTGGTCATGGAAATTTTTCAAGAAAGTGACAAATAGCTCTTCTGTTATCCAACCAGATACATTACTTCCTCCTTTGCAACAGATTGGCCCATCTCTGATAAAATGGTCCTTAAAATGAACCGGCCGAAAAATGAAAAATGGTGGATCTAAATTACCAGTTCTCGAACCAGCAGCAGCTAAGCTGACTAGTGGGCCCCTTTCAGCTGTGGTAATTTAGCCGACTTCCTTAAATCCTTTTCGAGCAACAACTTTGATCGATTGCACCGTAGTCACCCGAGTTTCATCAATATTCCATACATAGTGTGGTTAATTACTGATTCCAAATTATCAAAAAAATTATTGATATTTTCTGAGTTAAAACTGGAAACTCGAGCCAAACTCGTAGTTTCAGGTGTTCTAATAGATAAAGAAGGGTGCCTCTTCATAAACAACGTAAACCAATCAGAGCCAACTAGTTTGTTCGTTTCCCAAGACTGGAACTTTCAAATTATTGGAAATAGCAAGTCCGACCGCTATTTTTCTATCTTTGGGAGACAACCCGAAATAAATACTTGAAGCCTACTAAATACTTGAATATGTATTTCTGTCATTTTTTTCTTGTTCATCGCTAAAAATTTGTTGATTCCTTTGGTAGTCTATTTTTGTAGACAGTGTTGACATGGCAGTATTGCTTATCTCTTCGGTAGTAATTTTTTCATAATACCTTGTCAAAGTGCGGTAAATAATTTCAAAATCCTTCGCAACAGACCCAATAGATTAGCTATGTTTTGTTATTTCCCATGTTGTTTTTTCTAAAATAAGCCCACGAGCAGACTTTTTATTGTGATGCCGTCGCATTTTTATGACTAAATCTAAAACAAACAAACTTTCATGTAGGAAAACCTCAAAAAATCAACAAAAAAGACAGCACCCATGCCAAAATCAACAAAAAAGTCAGCGCCCATATCTTGGTTGTCATATGTGACTACCAACCCCCGTGTATTTGATACGATCTCCCTCAAAGCACATTTTAGAACATAATTTCAGAAAATAAATTTATTTCCATGTTTGCATAAAAAATAATTTGGCATATTCATAAAACACATTTCTACCATCTTATGAACAAGAAAAGGCATATTACTAATTAAAATTTAAGTATACTTAAAGGTCTCGGTCTAAATAACTAAAAATTACTTTTGTTGGACGAAAAAAACCATTGCACGTATCTCTGTCATGGAATTTGGGAGCGAACTGAGGTGAAGTATTGCTCACATGGTCACTCAACTCCGTTCGACAAACTCATTCGTTTGTTCAATTTCCCGTTATAGCCGTTGTGACAACCAAACCGTGAGACATCCTACCCGGTCTCCCCTACTGATTGATTCGATCATGGATCCTTTCGAAAGAAAGAGATTGAGTCTTTTATATCAGGCATTCATTCCTTTCGATGTTCAATGTTCCAATGAATGTGGTCGCTCCATTCATTCATTCGCTAATGCAATATTCGATCTAAAGACGATTCGAATGAATGCATTCGTTCTGTCGATTAGCAATAATTAGGATGTTGTTATTGTATTTATTGTATAAATACAATAATATTTGGCTTAACTAATGAGTGATCACAGTGTAGATATTCAAATTTCATGTGTGGCATACGAGTCAAGGAATATATTTATTCTGTAGTTATGATGATAGTACTTTGATATTTTATTCAATTTTCGGTTTTGGTTTTGATTATAAACTTTAATGAAGTTAGCATAATTTTTAAGGCATTTTATATATTTTTTGTGAAATAAAATTCTACTAATAAGTCTTGACTTTTGGAATATAAATTTGCCCTATTTAAGCTTTTTATAAATAAATGTTTTTTTAGTTATTTTCTAATTGATAGTATTGATTTGTGAATCGACTGCCATAGAATTGCTTTTAGCTTTGAAGTAGTATTTTACGGGTATGGGGCTCTACTGACCATATTATATTAACTGTTGTATAAAGCAATAAGAAAAATAATTTGTTATTTAATTTTTTCTCTTAATATTTAGTACAGTATTGCAATACCAAATTGTTGATATTTAATATTTCATTAGATACGTGATTTAAATTATGATTTTAATGTGTGGAATTTAAGCAGGAAATGCAGTGAAATGTGAAATTATTTCACCAATATTAGGTTGAGTAAACGGATATGCGGTTCTATTAGAATTTAAGATAAATATATCAGTCAACAAAATTGCTATAGAAGTAAATAACACTGATAAAAAAATTAGTTCTTCCATCGCGCATTAATATTCTATGTCACATAAATTCATTACAAAAATTTTTTACGCAAGTCTTCCCATTAACCCAAACAAAATGAACAAACTGTATTCTATAGCGTTCTGTATGAAACAATATTCCTTCACCATTCAAGTCAGTCGCACGAAGGGTGATCATTTGACAAAACGAATGATTGAAACTGACACATCTCTAGTTAGTGTATTAATTACTTTGAGTGCCATAATTAGATATGGGGAGGTACATACCTGCATTTTCAAGCCATAGTTCCAATCGATATGGGAAATCGAAACATGGAATATTCAGAACTCGAGTTGTTGCACTTGTCATTCGTGATGCAATGTCGTTCTGATAAACATCGATGTTCGAAAATATCTGCAATAAGAACGATGATACATCGTTGTTTTAAAATATTTTAGGAATATTAGGGAAAATACATCGAAAAGACTTTATTTTAAGTCTTGAAGTAAAGTCAGAGATATTAAAAAAAAAACAAAGGAACTAGAATTATTCATTTATTTCGGAATGCAACAGAAATGAGAATGTTAAGATGGATGTGTGGTAATAAGAGAAAGGATCGAATTTAAAATAGAAGTAAAATTTTGTCGTAATATGGGTATGTATGTAATGTAGAAGGATATGTCGCATGTTACTAGAATAGTGTTGAGTATGCAAGAGGATGACTCAAGGGAAATGGGGAGATCGAAGATGAGATGGATGAAATATGCGAAGATTGTCATGAATGAAAAGAGTATTTAATATCGAGATTATGAATGATAGAGATATATGAAAGAAATGTATTTAATTAATAAAACGTAATATTAATATAATTAACGCATTATAATAAACTGTACAATTAATTTCGGTGACCTAAAAATGGTACAATGTGTTGTAATACATCTAAATTAAGCCTAATTTTCATTCATAACTTTCGACAAACAAGTATCCATTTTCCTCAACTAATCTGTAATATTTCATATGCTGGCGTCCATATTTATCCACACATATATGATATCATAGACCCGGTAGAAAGGGTCATGGCCTACGAGTAAAGAAATGTCGTAGGTTATGGCAGATGGGCATGGCAAGACTCAAGACACCGGTGGCTCATTTACACGCAGTAACCGTTGCATATAATTCAATTTATGACAATTAAAATACTTAACAGATATATTAAAAACAAAATTCTTTATTCACCTAATAAACAACCACACAAAAACAAAGAAACGAATAGTTTATCGCGATTTAAATATGTTACGCATCTCAACAGTCCTCTTAGACGCGTATCGACGGTAGAGCATCCACGAACGGAATGAATGAAGGAGGTCGATGTTTAAGTACCTTTATCAGCGATATATCGACGATGTATCGTTCATGAAAACATGATGCTAACATCGATGTTTTTGAACGATACATCGATGTATCATTGCTTCCCTACCAGCAATACATGCATTTACGCGATGCCAAATCCTGCCCTATTATACAGTCAATTCAACATCCAAATTGGTGGCAGTAACAACTCAAAAATATAGCAAAAAACGTCGCGTTGGCTAGCGAGAGTCCAAAAATAGAGCTAAAGTCTTTCAAAAAGCATTCATGGGATCCAGGAACAAACAAAAGTCTTAAATAAAATAACAAAAAACACAAAAATCACGCAAGAGAATAAAACTTCAATGAATCTGATTCAGTAATAACGGGCTAATTGACAGTTGTCAAAATATTGTATTCTTTTTCAGTAAATTGTCATTACAAATGACGATATACGTCATATTTTTATTAATAGAACTTAAATAATTATGTTTGGTTTAATAGGAGTTTCAACTTAAACATATATTTTTACCATTCCGATATTAACATATCGGAATGGTAAAAATATATGTTTATAAAAAACTTGTTAAAAAAAGTTATTATCGTGATAATTTTACTGCTGTACGAGGAAACGGAATGCAAACAAACTACTCGTATTCGCAAATATAAAGTTACCTTTGCGGTTGAATCCTAAAAAATATCTAGATGGCATCAAATAGAAAATATATTAAATACGTGTTTTACACATTCCACATTTGAAAATATTAAGAAATTAACCTAAATAATTTATTTTTGTGAAACAAAGTTCTTTCAAAAGTGATGTAATAGCCTTTTTATTGAGAGGTGTCTCTCAATCAATCCAAATGATATTTGTGGCGACATCTATCTGTGTTAATTTCTATTAAATCTTAAATGTATGGGGCTGACCAGACTTGCTATTGGTAGTGGCTGTGTGCATGACATGAGCGCCTCCTAGCGTCAGCAATTTTATTAGTACGCTTCAAATTAACGGCTCTGGCAAATGTTTCGTGAATAACGTAAAAGTAACAAAAATATCTAAATAAATGATTTTATTGACTAATAATAACAAGATTTTAGTCATACATACTCAGAATATATATATATATATATATATATATATATATATATATATATGTGTGTGTGTGTGTATATATATATATATATACACACACACACATATATATATATATATATATATATTTATATATATATATAATATCCATTTGTTTTAAAATGTATTAATCATAACATTTTAACTACAATATCAGACGGAATGCATTTTATACCAGTATCCATGATTATTCTTGAAGTTTTTTTGCAATTTAATATAAAATAACTATCGTGTCACAATTAGAAAATTTGCTTTTAAGACCTAAAAAATTAGATACGAGTTCAGTATAGGGAAAATAATAATTTTAGTGATTTTTTTTAACGTAAAATTGCAAAAATTGATTTTAAAAAATTTTCTTAGAATAAATATATATATTTTGTTATTGCCAAAGTATTTTTCACTATTTTCAATTGAATTAAAATTATATACTACACACTGATTAAACATCTAAATAGAAATATTAATAATAACTATTTACAAAATATAAAGAAGGTAAATAATTATGACCTTTAAATATTTAGTTTAAGAAATATAAATTTTTAAAATTATATTTTCATGGATCCTTTTTACTTATTTTAAATTTATTGTTTTTTTTTGGACTGATAAACAATGAAATTATTTCTAATTCTAAAGTGCATTTTGTTCTCCATTATTAATTTACAATTAAAAAAAATATATAAAATAAAGATTTAATAATACATTTTTAAGATTGGTTGAATTGAATGTTTTTGTTAATATTAAGTGAGATAGATATCCTCTTTTTAAAATCTTGTGAATTGTTATTAATCTCTTATTTAACCTTTTCTCTTATTATTACCATTCATATTTAAATGTTTGTTAAATATACAATATCTAATTAGAAATTTAAAGTGAAAGTATTAAAAAGAAATTTGCAATATAAGAAATGGAGGTGTTATAGTAATTTTTTTATCCAATTAATTTTTCATAACAAAATAATGACTATCGAGAGCTATTTTTTTTTAAAAACATCGTTTTTATGTACATTCTTTCATCAAGACATCAGAGTTATTCACATTCTTGCTAAATAGCACTGGTTCTAGAGGTAAATATGACAATATACGTACGTAAGTAAATTGTATTATCTATGACAATATTTAACAGGCGTCTTTAGACATTTCCACTTCTGCTACAGCGAGCGCTGTGGTCGATTTCGTTACCCCCACTCTGTGGTTCGCACCCGGCCAATTGTATACACTCATATGTGCGTGAATCGCGCGCGGCTAACTCGAATAAAAGTACGTTTTATATAGTTTGCGCGTTATTTAACAGATGGCGTTAATTGCCATATTCATCTTACCTTGTTGTCTACGCCTACCATGGCCATACTAGGCAATATACTTGTGTTAACGAATACTGTTCAGATTAAAAAGGCCTACATGAATAGTACTGATACATTTTGTTATATTATCCTCGTTATTTTTTAGCCATATTAATTACAATAATTTGTCATATTACCTACGATATTAAGCATTTCCAATTTCGTAATTGTTTAATTTACAATAAAATATTCAAATGTTTAACACATCATTGTTCCTAACATAATACCGCCTAACAATTTAAAATAACATTTTCATCAGTTTTTTTTATTAATCATTAATATACATTTACAAATTATTAACTGCAGTGTCATCAGTATTTATTCTAAAATTATTTATTTCTAAAAACTCTAAAACTGGCTTGTGGTATAAAACTAACATCGAAGCGTTGCTGGACTATCCTGCTCTCGTCTACCTTTATTTCACTCTACTCGCTGCTACATCTCCACATTAACAGAATTTAAAAATAATTTTCCATTTCATTTTTATTAACACAATACAAAAACTTTTTCGTCCATTAGGTACTTTGTCACTTGAGCGATATTATTTTTAAACGATGATATGCAATAAGGCATCCATATGTTCCAAAGGTAACGTCTAAAAATTTGGAGATATTTTCATGAAAACTAATTCAGGATGCTATAAAAACATTATAGAAAATAACTGACATTTTTCTGAGATTTGTGTTTGCTTATTTGCATATTTGTGCTCACATTCCATAAAAAATCTATTGGTAAATTCAGAAAATAACTTTTTGACTGTTTTAAATTCAAATTAATATTTTAACAATTAAATTGATGAAATGATGAATCTCAATTCTTTACTGTTTCACGACAAACAAAAATTTGCCATCTGTATGAAAAATTGGCATTCACTGACCTTAAGGGAACAAAATTGTTCTCAAAGTCCTTTGTTGCTTCACCAGATGGGCCACCTAAAGATGATGATGTAGAATCTCGACTTAAAACTGATCGTCGAGTGGTCCCGATACGAAGATCGATCGTCGTTGGTCCACAGGATAATTCACGATGTGATTTAAATTGGATAAAACATTTTAAATGTGTCTTCATTTGTGTCCATTCTTTATTTTTATAATACACAACTCATTAGCCTTCGTATATTCATACTTTAAATTAGGATATAGAACTTTCTGGAATTAATGTTCTATAGCACAGTCAGATTTAAAAATAAAGTTTTGCCAAGGCCACACGGTTAAGATGTGTAGATTGTTCACGCACTCTTAGAGTTCAAAGAAACTGATATTTTGCAATTACGGTATACAATAATTACTCTAGCCTGTTAAGAGTTTAAAGTAACTACTCACAGAACTTACTGCTAGGATATATAATTAAAAATCCTCGCATTTCAATAGTTTAAAAGTAACTGATCACAGGACTTTATTGCTTGGATATACAATTAAAGATCCTCGCACTTTAATTTTTGAAGGTAACTTTGCTGCTAGGATATATAGTTATTATCCATGCCAGTTGAGAACTCGAAAGCGACAGAAAAAATGATTAACGATGTATACTTGTGAAGGTTTCGAAAAGACTGAATGGAAATTTTGCTAAAAGAGCCCGTAAAAACAAAGGACAATTTTATTATTTAAAAAAGGAATGCAACAGAAATTCCTTCGAGAATGTTCTATACCCTACAAAAATGATTCCATATTTCAATAAAATTCAATACAATGTTGTTGGCACTTAAACATTAGAAAGCCATACAGAAGAAAAAAACTATTAATCATTTGACAAAATGTCAAGTCGCAAATGTCATTCCTCACACAGGTGGCGATGAAATTAAGTTTAACAAATTTAATTGATATCTAAATAAATTAGTCTCATATAATAATTATTAAAAAAAATATAATCGTCTTGAATTATTATACAATTTTCAACCATTCTCCCCGCCTTTGGAAATTCGTAGAATTTTCAACCCTCCAAAGAATAGATATTCAAACATTATTCAGTTGATAGTGGATATAATTTCACCCCTGGACGTTTAAAAGTCTCGAACTTTGTTTTCACTGTAACAACATGGACTACTTTATCAGAACCTGGATGGATTGCCACGATTATACCTGATGGCCATAGTAAAGGAGGGACCTCTTCATGGTCTACCATAACCACAGTTCCAATTACCCAATACAAAACTCTTTATATTAGATTGTCATAATCCACCAAAATGGGAAACGCGTGGCGGAATCACTTTCCATTAAATATTTCTACCATTAAGAATACTCTTTAATTACGATTAAAACTCAAATTCAACAATCTATAAAGCTCATTTTAATGCACCTCATTTAATGCTACCTATAAAATTAGTACCATTATCAGAATATAAATAGTAAACAGGACCGCGTCGTGATATGAAACGATTAAAAGTTACATGAATTCATTAGAGATCAAATAAAAAAATACACCAATTAAACAGTTTGAAAACTTTTTTGACTTATCTTATAAATTCAAGAAGAAAATAAGATTTTAGATTTCCTTTAACAAAAATACAAGTCAAAAAAATATCTATAACACTTGACTTTCCTATAAGGATCAAGTTAAAAAGTGCAAATCAAAACAATATCTTGAATATATCTAAGATATAAGTAAGCGTTATACGTGTCGTAAAGAGATTAGAGTTACTGGCAGCTCCAGTTTTTTTATAAATCGTTCGATTATGAAAAATTCATATTAATGTTTGATTTGACAAGCCGCTTTTCAGTGGAACACAAAAGTGTTATCACAGATCATATACTAAATAGATGGTCAACTTCAAACAATTGTGCGAGCGAGATAGCACTTTCGCGTTTCCAAGTACTATGCCTCTATATTCCTCTATTGCCCAGTATAATGAAGTTGCAGCAAGTGCCCATTTACTGAGCACTCGCTGCAACTTCGTACTTTCGCTGCAACTCGTATTTTTGACAGGTGTACTTTTCTTACATTTTAGGTTATAAAATACGTACAACTGAAACAACAATTCTGAAATTAAAAAACTTTATTAGAAAAAAATTCACCTGTTCGAGCGACATAACTTAAAAGAACCAACAAAAAACTTAGTGGCCACATACAAACACATTGAATGAACGTTTATATTTTACAAAATATCTACTGCTTTTACTTATCAAGATGTACTTAATAGATTCTATTATTAAAATAATATACTAATACTTTCAATTTTAATACGAATTTCCATTAAATAAATTGTTAACTCTCCTTTTACTGTTTACTGTGTAATAATTCTAAGAGTTTTTAACATCGATTAATTTACTTAATTCCACGTTTACATTATTCGTACAAGTAATTCATAACCTTTATAGTGAAAAAATATTCTATATCTTACAGCTTTATTCTATATCTTAGTAAAACAAAATTATTGCCTTTCTTACTATTTTGAATTTAACAATCTATGAAATGAATAAAATATATATGAAAATTATACTTTATGATGAGAAAAAATGCGGTTATCGTGGAGATTACACTTCAGTTTTGTGCTACTAAATGTAAAAAAATGCTAAATCAGGGGGATAATTTCTATTTTTTTAAACTCTTTCAAAGAAATTTAAACTATGTGCTGAATAAAAAAAATAAAAAGGATATGGTTCTAGCATAATTGTTGATTTAAAGGATTTTGTACTCATTGTAGGCTAATTTCTATATCCCACTTAATCTAATTTATACATTCAGTTTAATATCCCCAATGTAAATATTCGACAACACTTAATAAAGAATCAAATACAAAAAGTAGAATATAAGAATGTTATAATTATTCTGTGTTATTTACACAATTACAAAAATTTCGAAAAAACAAATCTAACCTAATACATATAAATAAATTATTTTGTTGAAAATTATATTCTAAATAATCTTTTATTCATTGGCACATTGGCATACATTGACTACATCTTCAGGTGAACAAATCACTTGGATGCAGTAACAACTTATTTTTATCTTTTAAATCAATAGGCTCGTAGTTGTGGTATATTATATGTTAGCATCATTACTAAAAATCTCATTTTCACATTCTTTTGTTTTAATCAGAAGGCTACGCGCAACCTAATACACATGCAGTATTTGGTATAAATTAACAAATTTGGCAAATTTTGAAAGCGAATGCAATATACCCATCAATGGTACAGCGAACAACTTTTGTAGGAACTTGTAATTCGGAGCTATTCTTAAATATTGACAAACAACTTTGCATCCATACTAAATATGTGCCATTTCTTCTTCAAGTTATGATTCAATAATTACCTTTTAACAAATATTCTCTAAATTACTTAAACCTTCCAATGACTTATAAAAAAAAACATTTAATCTCTTTTCGTTCAATTTTCGTACCACTTTCTGTTTCGGTTGTAGTTCCACCTCCAACTGCAAATAAAAGAATAAATTATTTAACCAAACAATGTACATATATAATATTGTAAATGGATTCTTTTTGGTTTGTCATAATTGCTTCATCATAATTACATAACGTATAGAAAGTTTTTTTCTTTAGAAATCGGTGGGCTATCTATAAATTCTTAAGCTAACCGTCTAATGTAAATTACTTACATTACTATAAAATTAATTGATTCGCGAAGAGAAAGCTTTCAACTTAAAAAATTCATAAGTAAACTTACTAAATGATAATTTATTAATATTTAGCCTTTATTAGATGTCGGGCCGTATGATGGTGATGTTTGACCGTGAAATGTTTACGGCTACAACCCAATGTACAAGAACGATCTTTAAAATAATTTCCTCTTATTACGAACAAATGTAACAAATACAACAAAATTTGAATTAAAAGTGAAAATATTACAGATATTATAACCAAATGTAAAACTGTACTATAAAATAATGTTAGTTACAAATTTGCAGTTTGACAAACCAATTCAAATAAAGTTAACCATTTTAAATTTCGTATCATAGTCTTGTTTTTTTCTTTTTCTTTTTTTTATATAGCGTTCGTTATCGCTGCTCTATGTTCCATAGACAAAATTTTATGTATATATTGTGTGTGCGAAAGAGATAGGGCTTTCGCGTTCCAATCGAAATATTTGTATGAAGTAAACCCACCCTGAGTGTTATATCTGACATCATTTTTGAAACATATATTCTATTTTTAACTTACCGTTGATAGAACATTTTATAATCGAAAGGATTACGATGGCGGTCATCAAAACTATTTATAAATGCATGCCTTCTTTCCGTTCCAGTTATATTAGAATTATTATTTAAAGTTTTTGAACCTCTTCTATGATACTGCCTTGACATAGACTCAAATGAATAATTTGTATTATTATTTCTATTATGTTTGCATGCTTTTTTATTATGTAAAACATAAGTGTGCCTATCGATACCGATTATTTTATTAATCTGAGACTTGGGCAATGAAGTGTTATTAATAGAATTGTTAACGCGAACATTATTACGACTATCGCTAAATTGGGTGACTTTGCGAATGTACCTTCTAAGTCGATTAAATATCTTGTAAGACGACGAAGCGGTACAATACTTTTCATTCTCAAATCGAGGTACAGACGAATTAACCAAATTTTTTATATTCCGTCTTCTTAAGATTTAAAGAATGTGAGTTAAGTATTTTATTTAATAGGCTACATTCTTTTACTACTTTATCATAATTACGCGTAGTAAACGATGTAGCTATTTGAGGAGGTTTGTCAGGGCAGTCCCCCATTAAAATATATCCAAATGTACGATAGTCGATAAAGCTGGAAGTGCACCCGTGCCTGATTCTATTTTATTCCCTAAATATGTGAGAATAACTGTGCACCTAAAACAACATCTACATCCTCAAGAATATTCCAGGTTAAATCCGCAAGAGGTACATTATTTATATAACCCATGTAATTTTCATTTATATAATGGTTCGGCAGCGGATAGGTAATACAATCGACAAACATATGCGTAAATATGATATTTCTTCACGAGATTCAATTTCTAAATTGACACAGCCAATAACTGGACGTGATGATGAACCAATCCCTTCTACGAACGTATTGTTTAAAGGAGATATTAGTAAATTAAGCCTTTTACAACACTTTGTCGTAACTAAATGGTTTTCTGAACCATTATCAATCAAACATCTTATTATAATTTTTCGATTATTCGCTTTTGCATAAACTTGCGCTGTTGATAATAAAATATTATTGGGTTTAACCTCGGCACACAACGATACCGTTGAATTATTGGTCGTTGCGGTACGTTATTACGTTTGAATTTTCCAAACAAGTGACTTGCGATGACGTTCCATTATCGGAATTCATATTCACCGTATGTATATGTGCGTTTGAATTTATTTTATTTTCTTTACCGAAATGCAATAATTCATGATGTCGTCTTCCGCACAATTCACATCCCAGGGAAAATTCACACAAAGATTTTTAGATTTTGCAAATTCATAACGCTCTTGTGGTGATTTTAAATTTTTAAATTCCGAACAAACCAAATGATTAGAATTGTTACAAAACAAGCAAGAATTTATTTTATCGACGAAAATTTCGAATTGTTCTCAATTTGCTTACTGGCCATAAAATATCTGCTCAACGGAGTATGCAACGGCCTATTATTAAAAAGTTTATTTGTACGCTAGGACTTATCGATAGTCGAACTTACCGACTGAACTGAATTCAAATGTTTAGACCGTTCCAATAACTTTACTTGGTCTTGCACGAAGGCGATTAAATAATTATACGAAGGAACATCCTCATTACGAACTGATAATTCGAATGCTTGAACCGTTTGCGAATCTAATTTTCTCAGAGCACAATGCAAGAGAATAAAATTCTTTAAATTATCGAATTTCAGTTGTTTTAACGCAGAAATCGATGCCGAAAACTTTTTAATGAAGGAATCAAGACTCTCTCTGTATTATTTGTACAACCTTTAGAATCCAATATATTTTTTAAATAAAGCGTTCCCAGTACACGCCTATCTTGATATTTTTTAACCAAATTTTCACAAATTATCGGATACGTTTCTCCTGTTGGTGCGATACCAGCGATAACCTTTAAAGCGCTTTCATTAAGTTTACCCACTAAATATTGTACGCGTTGTGAATCGGTTAATCTATTATTCTCATGAATATTCGATTTGAATGACTCATAAAATTTGGGCCAATTTGCCATTTTTCCATCGAAAGTAGGTATGCATGTCATATCACTATCACTCGCTACTTTATTCAAGGGTAAATTTTTAATAGTTTGCAACATCGTATTTCGCGTGTGCTTCACCCGTAAATATAAATCATCATAAGCATCTAACGCGCTATAATCAGCTTCACTATTCGGATTCGTTGTTAGTTCGCAGTCAACTATGCTATCCATAACGGTTGCAAATTCATTACGCATTTCGTCCAACATTTCCGATTGCTAGATGAACGTTTCATTGCTCCTCGAATCAAAGTTTTTTATCTCTAGCGACTTACTATGCAATTACAATGCATAATACGCCCGAACAAACGTTTTTTTTTGCGGTGAACATTAAAAATTACTTAGTCATCTTGAGAATGAAACGTGTTATAAAAATAAGAGAAAATTCAAATGAAATGTATTTAATTAAATTCGCGAAATAAAATACTTAAAGCTCTGAAATTCACTAAACAATTAATATATGAGAAAAATCAAATGAAATATATTCAATTAAATTCGCGAAACAAAATTCTTAAAAGATCTCTAAAATTTGTTAAATAATTCTACGAATTTTCAATATCGTAATAACTATTATATATGCTTATATCAATTTACGTATATCGACCTCAATTGAAAAAATATTCTACCAAGTAATAATGTTATATATTAATTGTGCTATATTGGCACACAACCAAATATGAAAACAAATTAGGCTAGATATTAATATTTAAATAATGCTGGTCCGAAATATAATGGTGTTCGAGATCCGGATAATCAATTTAATTAAAATCAGTAATTATTGTATTTGGGCTGATATGCGTGCGACTCGAAGGACCATAAAATGTTATGGCGAATCGCGTATAAATAGCAGAACGCCATAAGAAAAATAAAAAATCTCAAAATTTCAAATCTAACAGAATATCTTAATGGAATGATGAATTATATTATCAAATTAAATGAATTATGAACCAAACATGTTTTAACAAATTAATCTTTTTAAATAATAATTATTTTTAAATTCTAATTAATATTTTAACAATTAAATTAAGTTTTAATGAAATGATGAATCTCAATTCTTTACTGTTTTACGACAAACGAAAATTCGTCATCTGTACAAAAAGTTATCATTCACTAACCTTAAGGGAACAAAATGGTTTTCGAAGTCCTTTGCTGCTCCACCAGATGGGCCCCCTGAAGATGATGTAGAATCTCGACTCAAAGCTGATCGTCGAGTGGTCCCGATACGAAGATCGATCGTCGTTGGTCTGCAGGATAATTCACGATGTGATTTAAATTGGAGAAAACCTTTTAAATGTGTGTTCATTCTTTATTTTTATAATACTCAACTCATTAGTCTTCTTATACTCATACTTTAAATTAGGATATAGAACTTTCTGGAATTAATGTTCCGTAGCACAGTCCCATTTAAAATTAAAGTTTTGTCAAGGCCATGCGGCTAGGATGTGTAGATTGGTCACACACTCTAAGAGTTCAAAGAAACTGATATTTTGCAGCTACGGTATACCATAACTACCCTAGCCTTTTAAGAGTTTAAAGTTGCTCACAGAACTTACTGCTTGGATATACAATTAAAGATCCTCGCACTTTAATATTTAAAGGTAACTTTGCGGCTAGGATATATAGTTATTATCCATGCCAGTTGAGAACACGAAAACAACAGAAAAAATTATTTACTATGTATACTTGTGAAGGTTTCGAAAAGACTGAATGGATGGAAATTTTGATTGAAGAATGGAAATTTTGGTAAAAGAGCGCGTAAAAACAAAGGACAATTTTATTATTTAAAAAAGGAATGCAACAGAAATTCCTTCGAGAATGGTCTATACCTCACAACAATTATTCCATATTTCAATAAAATTCAATACAATGTTGTTGGCACTTAAACATTAGAAAGCCATACAGAAGAAGAAAAGACATTGGAACTATTAATCATTTGACAAAATGTCAAGTCGTAAGCTCACACAGGTGGCGATGAAATTAAGTATAACAAATTTAATTGATATCTAAATAAATTATTCTCATGCAATAACTATAAAAAAAAATTATCATTTTGATTTATTACAATTTTCAACCACAAATATTACTTTCGGTAACAACTAACTAATATTTAGACTTTATTATTTGAGTGGAACGTTATTTAATTACCAAAATAAATTAATTAACTTGTATCTCGTGTACATTAAAAAAAAATTGCTAAATAAATTGTCATTAACAACATGTATCGTGATGTTAAACTGATTTTGAGAAATAAAATAGTGTTGATTAATTTTTAATTTAATTATGAAATGGGATATTTATTTCTATCATTGGTTGTAATGTATCAAAAGTGAGATAAAAATAAGTTCGTTGTCCTGCCTGTGGTTTTGGTATGTATACAAAGGAAAACAAACTTTTTAGGTACAATTAGAACTTGCAATATGATCATTTAATACAATCATTTTGCAAGTTCTAACTCACGTGAAAATCTTCAAAACGCTTTCGGGAATCTTAACTCGCCAAAGATGTACCATTTCAGATATTTTTGAGTATATCAAAAGACCTCTACAATGAACTTGATGGGGTCGGAGAGAAAGTAAAAATCATCCCCGATTCCGTTGTCTACGGAATTAAACTTTACTCTTCCTGGAAAATTTCATCAGAGGTGATTGTAAACTTAAATACCTGTGATGCTTAGGTTTACGGAGGATCAGATGAGCACAGTATGTTGTAGAGAACAAACTAGTTAGACAAAATTATTTATTATCGCATTTGGCTTCTAATACCTCTGTCAAATGTTAATATGAGAGGTTTTTATTGAAAATACTCGGATCCTTAAAAAAGTAGGTGCCCCAAGAAATTAAAATGCATTTATTAGAAAAGAAATATTTTTATTATAAGAATTCACATTATGATTGCCTCGAATGTACATAAAACTATTTGTATTTATCAAGCTATTACCATTTTTATCAGTAAACTATTACCACTCTTGTTGGTACATGATAAACTTAGCACCCTAATTATTTACTAATTTGTACACGATTAACTTACCTATTTTGTTTCAAAAATTGAATTGAAAAAGTCTTAATTCGATTATTCCAAGGAGTTATTGAGTTCTCAGTAATTATTCATCATGACTAAACTCATCCTCAGATGAACCCTCGATGTAACAAACTTCGGACGTAACATTAAAACTATCAACAATATTTTTTGGGATATTTATGATGTTTCCGTGCTTTCTTTGGAGAAAACAAACTTTATTGGTCGATAATAAATAGAGTATGATCAACGACCGTTATACCAAGAAATGTTACCACTTTTATCGCGTAATCCAAATAGCATAAGTAAAAGAACTTGTCATGCTAATCAAAACTTGCACTATGAGGGTTCTGCATATATTTAAGTAGTTACAAACATTTAAGAGTAGATTATTGCTAATTATACTAATTACAAATATTACTTTTTCACAATATTACAGGAGTAAAACTAATTATGAAAATGTATAATGCCGCGAAGAATTTTAAATCATTGATTTTTTTATTTTTCCCTTTTTTTGTGCCGTAAGGCCTCCTATCTTCATCTATTTCTGAGATAAAGAGTTTTGAAAGACAGATGGACGAATGGACGGACGGACGGACAATCAAGTGACCCTATAAGAATTTCATCACCATTGGTGAATTTTTTTTATAGAAGCGATAATCAGAAATTCTTGCTAACTAAACAAGTGAGGCTGTGATGGAATTTCTTATCATAGCACCTACAAACAAACATTCACCAATAATTATGAAACTCAAGTGAACGATTAGCGATAACATCCACCAGGAGAACGACCTAAGATAACTTCCCGTTGCGTAAATATCAAAACCCTGAGTTTTATCATCTAAAACAGCTTGAAGTTAAATTTCAGCGAGAATTTCTGTTACTATAATAAGGTGTTTATCTGGTGGCAAAACCATTTTCTTGGCTTTTATTAGAGTATAATATGATGAAAATATCTGATGCTAAACAAATGCACTTCATGTTTGTTTATAGTTATTAGTCGTAAATTTTGAGTCTCTATTCACTGCACTTCCGATCACTAAATTACCAAGTACTCTAACTGACTTCTCGGAAAAGTTTGACCACACTCCGCTTGTCTGGGAGTCGAGAAGATATCTCAGCAACAATTATGAATCCTTCAAAACTTTGGGAATTAACCAAATCATCAACAAATCGACATTTGGTTTTAACACTTGCGTTTGCCATGTATAGCGTTGACTTTCCAGGACAAGATAATGGATGTGGTGAAGTAGATGCCACCGTGAGGTCGTATTAATGCCCATATACACCACACAGGATCAGAACTCTCAGTCAGATTTACTGGTAGATAAAATTCTATTTTCTATGGATTATTTAGCAATTAGACCGTGGAATAGGGCACTGCCGGTAAAATAGAGTTTTGTTCCAGCTCAACTAACAGTTAGTGAGAAACAGAAATACGTTTTCAACTGTTAGTAAGTCCAACTGACAATCCTGAAACCCTTTGTTTTCAGCGCCCTAAAGTGGACCGACGGGAGTTACATCGGGAATATTCGCGAGACCCCCGAATACTTGTTGACATCTTTCTTCTCTGATGACGACTCTGATCTCGACTCAGTCGAACAGAGGAGTATCAGATCTGCTGCTAGCGTATTCTCAGAAAACAGCTCGGATCCGGAGTTGCGACGCTCAGAGTTGGACGTCATCGTGGAGAACCTTCAATCGAAAAGGCTCCAAGTATTGATAAAATCGATTATACACTAGTTAAAGTTGTGTGGAAGAATGCGGCACATGAGATACTTGCGATTTTTATCCGCTGTCTTCGCTCGGGCCACTTTCCGAAGATGTGGAAAGTGAGGAGGCTAAGTCATACCGAAGAGCAATAGCAAATCGCCTAGCAATCCAAAATTTTATAGACCCATTACGCTCTTTCCGACCTTCGGGAAGTTGCTCGAGCGTATACTGGCTGCGCGATTATTGGCGCAGCTGTCTCATTGGCTGGGTTCCGATAGGTAATTCTGTTTCCGTTCCGAAATGTCTACGTCGGACGCGATTACAGCAGCTTTGTCTTGGGTCGACGCGTACCCAGACAAGTACATTTTGGAAATTTTATTGGACATATCCGGCGCGTTTGACAATGCCTGGTGGCCAGCCATATTGTTCCCGTTAGAGTCTCAGGGAGTGTCAGCGGACCTCCGCCGGATAATTATGGACTATTTCTGTTGTCACGTTGTCTATTTGCAGGATGCAGACGTATAACTAAGGAAAACGTTTAAACGTTGACCAGAAGCTCAGCGATGAGACAAGCTCTGCTTTGCCCCACAAAAGTCCAAGGCTGTCTCTTCAAGGGCAGGATGGCGAGGGAGCCGTATGTGGTTATGGCTGGTGCCAGAATCGGTGTGCCGGATCAGGTTACCTACCTGGGCATGGTCCTCGATGCGCGGCGTAGCTTCATGCCACAGACGCAGTACATCGGGGAGAGGGCTAGAGTTGCCTTCTATGCCATAGCCGGCTTGCCAGTGTCGGCTGAGGGCTGAATAAGTCTACTCTCAAACGGATGTATACGGCGATATACCTTGGTATATTGTCCTATGCGCCATTAGTGTGGGCTCCGTGGTGCGTCGGGGTCCAGTAAGTTAGACGGGTGGTGCTGAGATCGTAGCGTGCGCCACTGCTGACACTGACTAAGGCTTATAGAACTCGTTCAACGGATGCTTTGCCTGTTTTGACGGGTTTTCTGCCTGCTGACCTCGCGATTGCAGAACGGGGGGCGAACTTCATCATGGCTCGAGGCAAGAGTTTTGTTGCGGGTCCGTTAACCTTTGAGTTTTTGATTAATGAATCTCTTGCCGTGAGAAAGAGACGCATTTTAGAGATCGTCATTGCTCATTGGCAGTCCAGATAGTCCTCCCCCAATTCCAAAGGGAACACAACCAGGTTGTTCTTCCCTGATGTCTCTGAGTGGTTGAATAAAAACTGGCTCGTGTCCGACTACTTTACCTCCCAATTTCTAATGGGGCATGGCGTTTTTCGCGCCAGTTAATTTAGATTTGGTTTACGGGATAGTCCGACGTTTACCTGGGAATTTGAGACGCAGGACATGAATCACGTTTTGGTCCACTGCTGTGAGCACGACGATGCACATAAAGTTTTATTAGAGAGCATGAGTCTGAATATTAACGTATAATCACGCGGTAACTTAAAACGTGGGATTTTTGGTCACCGAGACTTGGCTGAGAATGGATCGATCTTTGAGTCATTTAGATCGTTCGCAAAGTGCGTTTTTAAAAAAATGGAGATCCTAAATGATTCATGAAGAAGGGCCAGACTCTAACCCTATTGGATGGAAGCGCTGAGACTGTAGATATGGGAGACTGTTATGGGTCCCAGGAGGGATCCCGAGACAACCCGGGTGGATGGATCAGGAATATTCCTGACCGTGTGTGGTGCATATGGGTGTAAATGTTATAACCGTACCCTCTAGCCGGCATTGGTCGGTAAAAAGGGGTCTCGCGTTCTTCTACAACTCTTCCACTCTGCGAAAGTTTTAAGAAAAATCATAACATTACGGCATTGATGTTCTTTACAGAGGTTTCATGACGAGAAAATTGAAAATCGAGTTATTTCGGTCACATTTACTCAGCTTCCTAAAAGCTCCTTTGTGAGATTTTGGAACGGCTTCCTACAAAAAAAGAATAAAATGGGCAAAAATACTGAGTTTATAATAAATCTATAAGCATATATCTATCGTTCAAAAATTACAGCTCGGAAAAATGAGGGGATTTTCACATGATTTCTTTTTAATTGTAACACCTTTTCCTAGCTACAGTATGAATTTTACTCAAATGTAATCGTGTAATATGAAAGTATTTGCCCTTGGTAATCAAATCCATTATATTAAATTTAATTTACCAAAAGATTTAAAAACAATCTTATTGGTTACAAAAATGCAACTAATTTTATGCATTTCATCTGATTATCTTATATATACATACCGATTTTCAATGTTTTAAATAATCCGAGTTTAAACAATTAATATTAATGTCATCACCAAGTAATGGTCTTCGTACCCTCATTAACATTTCTAAGAAATGTTAATACTGTTTTTGTTCAGCTACGTTGTTCTAGACACAATGATACATTATGAATATATAACGATTTCGGTTTTAGCTACGGAACCCTGAAAACAAATCGTAGGTCGGACCACATAAACTTTCTAACTTTCCTTCAGTGTTAGTTTAAATATTGACACACATTTGCACGGATCCATGTAGAACCTAGTAACCTTATTTACTTACCTTAGTTACTTTAGAATTTTATGTTAGAATTTTAGAATTAAATGTTAGATGGTATCGATGTGGGAATCAAATCACATTTCATATTGCATTCGCTTTGAAGAAAGTTAATTTTTAATACCCCGCACTACACGGACCGTAAGCAAATTGTTTTCTATTATTACTTAGCGCTTTGGTGCATTCTTAAATATAATTTACCAGTTTAAATTTTTCCAGTAAAATATAGGCCAACGCGAGGAAAATATTTCAATTCATAATATAAAATCTTTTTCAAGAATTAAAAAAAGCATTAAATTTGAATATGAAGCTCGAACTTCGCTACGGCTTGTTGTTTATTCGTAAGATATACGTATGCACGCAAGGAATCTCTTCTATATCTGTTAAAAAACTTAAATGCTTCCATACGTTTTATATGCTATTTTCAATTGTATATTACAAATACTTGTAAACTTATAAAATAACAAATTACCTAATTCTACATTTGCTACGAAAATCAGAATAATTAAAAATCATTAAAAAAAATTGTTGAAAAATAATCGAGTTAGGAGATTCCAAATTTCAGGATAGGGATAGAATGGATATATCTCCCAGTCTCATCCGATCAATTCGCATTTATTCAGTATTGCCATCCTTTTCTAAATATTAAGTTTAAACCTGTAAACTTATCAAAGGCATTTCCTCGTCAGCTCGTACCAAGAAATTGTCATTTATGAAATAAAAACCA
>JAYKKI010000020.1:13210000-13232500 GCA_039881145.1 Druceiella hillmani | reverse complement strand
ATTTACGTATACTGATATTGGTTTTTAAAGTGTTTTTGTATTGCCTAACATAACTTTCACAGCTGTAAGGAGACTTACTTACCTACATCTCTTTAATGTGTCAATACGAGTTTACTGAAATAATTTAGCTTTGAAATATTTCCCAAATATCCTTATTCTGTTTGCGTTGAAGATTCGTATAGCAGTTCTGTTAAACTATTTACGCATACTGATATTGGTTTTTAATGTGTTGTTATATTGCCTAACATAACTTTCACAGCTGTAAGGAGACTTACTTACCTACATCTATTTAATGTGTCAATGCGAGTTTACTGAAATAATTTAGCTTTGAAATATTTGCCAAATATCGTTATTCTGTTTGTGTTGAAAATTCGTATAGCAGTTCTATTAAACTATTTACGCAGGATGAATAAATATGGTTTTTAAAGTGTTATTATATTGCCTAACGTAACTTTCACAGGTGTAAGGACACTATTACTTACCTACATCTCTTTAATGTGTCAATGCGAGTTTACTGAAATAATTTAGCTTTCAAATATTTGCCTAATATCGTCATTCTGTTTGTGTTGAAAATTGGTACAGCAGTTCTATTAAACTATTTACGCATACTGATATTGGTTTTTAATGTGTTGTTATATTGCCTAACATAACTTTTACAGCTCTCTTCTCTCTTCTTCTACATCTCTTTAATGTGTCAATGCGAGTTTACTGAAATAATTTTGCTATGAAATATTTGCCTAATATCGTCATTCTGTTTGTGTTGAAAATTGGTATAGTAGTTCTATTAAACTATTTACGCATACTGATATTGGTTTTTAATGTGTTGTTATATTCCGTAACATAACTTTCACAGCTATAAGGAGACTATTACTTACCTACATCTCTTTAATGTGTCAATGCGAGCTTACTGAAATAATTTAGCTTTGAAATATTTCCCAAATATCGTTATTCTGTTTGCGTTGAAGATTCGTATAGCAGTTCTATTAAACTATTTACGCATACTGATATTGGTTTTTAACGAGTAACTATATTGCCTAACATAACTTTCACAGGTGTAAACAGATTGTTACCTACATCCTTTAATGTGACAATGCGAGTTTACTGAAATAATTCAGCTTTGAAATATTTCCCAAATATGGTTATTTTGTTTGCTTTGAAGACTGGTAAAGCAGTTCTATTAAACTATTTATGCAGTATGCGTAAATATGGTTTTTAATGCGTAATTATATTGCCTAATATAACTTTTCCAGGCGTAAGAGAAGTACTTAGCTGCCTATTTAATTTATCAATGCGAGTTTTCGGAAATAATTTAACGTTAAGTGTTCCTCAAATATCGTAATTCTGAACACATAGTCGATGTTATATTTCTACGAAACTATCGGTCGGAAAAAGAATTCATTTCTAGTTTGAATGCTTGGAAAGATACTACAAAATAAAATTATATAAATTTTTTTACCTATACTAATATATTCAATAAAAAAGCTCGTTTTTTTTTGTTTATTAATACTAATCTTTAGTACAACAAAATCAAATTTAAAATTGTTTATTTATTTAGAAACTCATTCGCTACAATACGTCGTCATGTTACTATTTCCAGAAACAAAGTGAGGATAAAAATGTAACAAAAGTTTGGGTAACACTACAAACTATGCAAGGTAGAGATGAACCGGTTTATTTGTTGACTGACCAACATTAGGAGAACAGTGTAATTAGTATAATTCTACGCGTGTGACACCGCGGGGCAAAGCTACGAGTAGTTCCATATAAGTGAAGTTAGCGAGATTCAGCAACAAATAGACACTATGTCCATATCGATATCGCAGACGGTAGCAAGTTGTATTGGTACTCTTTTTCAGCAGGATTATTAGATGGATGCGCAGACCACACAATGTAACAAAAGTCAGGCAACACTTTAAACAGTGCAAGATAGAGATAACCAGTTTATTTGTTGACTGATCAACATTGGGAGAGCAGTATAATTGGTATAATTCTACGCAGGTGACACTGCGGGGCACACCTAGTTCTAGATAAATGAAGTTAGCGAGATTCGGCAATAAAAGTACACAATTTCGATTTCGATATCGCAGATGTAGCAAGTTGCATTGGTACACATTTGCAGCAGTATTATTAGATACAATGCCTTTTATAGTTAATAATTTATTGTTTTTCGACCCATACTGTATAAACTTTGGAATTTAAGCCGATAAGAAATAACTCAATGCCACAATATAATCGTCTACAGCGGTCGTTTAATCATTAACGCAGTGAAATTGTTACATGTCATTAAATTAATGGGCGTATTAACAACAGGTCTAAGCTCGCATTAATTGTAATTAGTTTGCACGTTTGTGCAAAGTTTACTAATTTATTATTCGATTTAGACATGGAAAAGAATTGCATGCAATTTGTTTGTAAAATTATAATTTCTGATAAATACAAAATTCAAAATTTTCTTCCACTCGATGCTAGTTCCGACCATTTTTCGGAATTATAATTTCTGATAAATACAAAATTCAAAATTTTCTTTCACTTAATGCTAGTTCCGACCATTTTCCGGAATTATAATTTCTGATAAAAACAAAATTAAAAATTTTTTTCCACTCAATGTTAGTTTCGATCATTTTTCGGAATTATAATTTCTGATAAATACAAAATTCAAAATTTTCTTCCACTCAATGCTAGTTCCGACCATTTTCCGGAATTATAATTTCTGATAAATACAAAATTCAAAATTTTCTTTCACTTAATGCTAGTTCCGACCATTTTCCGGAATTATAATTTCTGATAAAAACAAAATTCAAAATTTTTTTCCACTCAATGCTAGATTCGATAATTTTTCGGAATTATAATTTCTGATAAATACAAAATTCAAAATTTTCTTCCACTCAATGCTAGTTCCGACCATTTTCCGGAATTATAATTTCTGATAAATACAAAATTCAAAATTGTCTTCCACTCAATGCTAGTTCCGACCATTTTTCGGAATTATAATTTCTGATAAATACAAAATTCAAAATTTTCTTCCACTCAATGCTAGTTCCGACCATTTTTCGGAATTATAATTTCTGATAAATACAAAATTCAAAATTTTCTTTCACTTAATGCTAGTTCCGACCATTTTTCGGAATTATAATTTCTGATAAAAACAAAATTCAAAATTTTCTTCCACTCAATGCTAGTTTCGATCATTATTCGGAATTATAATTTCTGATAAAAACAAAATTCAAAATTTTCTTCCACTCAATGCTAGTTTCGATCATTTTTCGGAATTATAATTTCTGATAAATACAAAATTCAAAATTTTCTTCCACTCAATGCTAGTTCCGACCATTTTTCGGAATTATAATTTCTGATAAATACAAAATTCCAAATTTTCTTCCACTTAATGCTAGTTCCGACCATTTTTCGGAATTATAATTTCTGATGAATACAAAATTCAAAATTTTCTTCCACTCGATGGTAGTTCCGACCATTCTTCTACTCAATGCTAGTTCCGACCATTTATCGGAGTCTACGCAAAATTTAAGTTTGGCAAAATTTTAATTTACATATTAAGATAGTTTCAGATGAGTTAATACTAATCGTGATCTATAAAATTTAGACAGCGACGAATGGTATAATTAAAATAAGTTTATCTATAGCGGGATTTATTTTAGACCAGAAGTACCTACATATTAATTAACCTCTGTTGTAAAAACTTTTAGGATTTAAGCTTGTGAACTTCGTACAGCAGTAAACGTTTCACAATTATTAGATAATATTATTAACTCGTACGAATTTAGGCCGTTTACTCCTTACAGGTTAAGCCCTTCTCAAAAGATTAACTTATGCTATTGTGAATATCGGGAAAAGAAAAAATTATAACAAACAGGTACAGTATATACCATAATCATATTATATATATATATATATATATATATATATATATATATATATATATATAAATGTAATGATGCATTTGCGAATATATGTACACACACACACACATGTATATGTACACACACACATGGACATATATGTGTGTGTGTGTACATATACATGTGTGTGTGTGCACGCGCGTATTTTAATTTTTATTTACAAATAATTCGAAAATCGACGATTTCAAGAAAATGTTTATGATTAGATGCCAGCACTCATAATTTTTATTAATAATATCATCATTAAATACAGTTTACGAATTGTATTATAATAAAATTATTGAGGACTACGTATTGACGTTATAATTGTATGTATATAGCATCCTTCAGATGTAAATGAAGCGCTAATATACCCCTCGTACCGTTCACCAGCTGAAGTATTTCTTCAGCTAACCTTTTTCTAGCATATCTATATATTTATCTATCTGCCATAGGATTAGACCTTTCCAAAAATTCTTAATGCAATACTTATTTATCAAAGTAAATATGCATTAAAAATTCGATACAAAAACAATGCTTTCGTGACTCTGTGATTAAATATCGACGGTATTTATAATAAATATAAGATAAATTATTATTATTTTAAGATAATTATTTCGCAAATGCATCATTACTAATTTGCAAGAAAATAATTATAAACAGCTATCAGTCATACGTAGTTTAAATTTGAACGTAATGTTTCCACACAAAAAAAACTTCACAGATAACGTTAAGAAAGAAATGACATGTCACAACGAAGTAGTGATGTCAACCAGTTATTCCTTATAACAAATTTTCACAGGAGTTATTCGGACCATTATTCTGAAAAATAAAAAAGAAGAAATTAAATATTTTGGGTAACTGTTTTTCAATAAACAAAATTTTTATGTTTATTTATTAAGAATAATGCCACGAATCACAACTGTAATACAAATTATGGGAAAAAGTTAAAGAAAAGATAATATTAATTACATACAATTTAGAAAAAGGATTTTCAGATGGTTTGTAAAGTTATATTTTTCTGGTAGTTGTGAGATTTAATGTAATACATGCATTGAAATGGTTTTATTATAAAAAATAGATTTTTTAAAAATAGGACATTGATGTCCATTATTTTGGGGAAGGCTAAGTTTTTCACATTCACCAAGAATATTTTAGATTCAAAATGATAAGAATCAGCCAGTAACATAGCATTCACTTCTTGCTAATTACACATGGCAATTGATGTATTACCTGAAATGACGTGAAGATTGAGTCCTGCTGCTGTTATTTTATACGTTCAGCTAATAATGGTTGTTGGTACATCTTGGTAAAAAATAATGGTACCGAGTCGATTAAAAACCAACGATAAAACTAAAGTTATATTAATTTTACACATCTTGTATTGTTAGTAAGGCTGGAAACAAAGCAATCAAATGAAGAGAATCGTATGGCAACGGTGTATCGCTGTCTGTCTATCTGTTGTTGTGGTAACGCTGTCTGTTTGTGCGTTCGTCTGTCAGAGCATTATAATTTCTAAAGAAAATAAGAGAGGGGCTTGAAATTTATACACAACATGTAGTCTCTAAGCCCAAAGTTAGAAATGGTATTTAAAATGATTTAAAATATATCTGGAGGATAATTCGTCTAGGTAAAGGAGGGATGATTTTTTCACCCCCCCCCCCCTTAATGTTCCGTAGTTAAACAAGGAACCTTAATAATTTCCCAACGTACACACGTACGTACGTGCGTAATAGCTTGACTGTTTCTAGAATTTCATATCTATCTAAGTGAAATTTTACAAGTAAATGGTTCAAGTCATGAATTGATAAAATACATCCCCATAAAGTAGCGGGCCTTTTTTTTGTGCATTCCGTTGAATGTGAAGTCATTAAATAGGCCATTTGCAATTAAAGTTTCATTTACCAGTTTCAATTTTTAAGTCCCGTTTACGGCAAATTACGCTTCAAAGTGTCGTGCAAAGTATCTGTATATGCGTGTGAAAAAACTATATGTGGTTACTAGATACATGATATCCTGGCATTTGGTTATAACTTTCAAATGAAATTAATACAAACAACTTATGTTAACAATTTCAGGACACATAAACAGCTAACGGAACCCTATTTTTAGCGTTTCGATATTCTCTTTTTTCGATTTTCCTGCTTATGACTTGTGATAGGGGTAATTTAGAAAATATTTTTTGAAATTACCTGGGTTTTGACTGCTTATATTATGCAGGCTACATTGGTTGCGTATTTGCAGGAATAAAGCCAATACTAAATGAAAAATCGGTTTTTCTGCTCAATTTTATTTAATGTTTCATGAACAAACTCAATGTGGGACACCTATTTGTGCGTGTGCCCATTCATAAATAACAACGTTTATAAGTAATAAAGGCCTCTCAATATTTATTGAAGTAAATTGATGTAAAATTACATTAAAATTATAGTTTAGTATTTAACATTTGAAAATTAGTGTTCACACTTGTATATCAAATATAAACAGCGTTTAGTGGCGAAAAAATGCGAGGTAAGTCGTAAAACGCATAAAAAATTATTAAAGGCATACTCTCTGGAGGAAGGGGAAGATCTAAGTCAAGGAAGCCTTCGAATGGAATCACCAAGGACGCCGGACAAATACAGACCTGGATCAACCTACATAAGGCTAAGGAAGCCGAGATGTACTGAAGAAAAGTGAATAATCCAATGCAAAATCATATGCGTTAGAGAAGCGTTGTAGGAAGGCCTAATAAAAATATAAATACATAAAAAATACTGTACATTAAAGTTATTTTCAAGAAATGGGCTCTAGCCCATTAATTTAATTATAAATGAAAAATAGGAAAGACATAAACCATTTTGTATTTTCTGTTTGATTGTGTGCACATGACTTAAGTTACAGAATGCGTTCAACATTATACAAATTTAATTGAGAATTAAAAAATAAAATATCTCTCTCATTTTAATAAACTGTCAACAAATCTTTGATCCTTCCCTGTGTCTGTTTGTACGCCCATCACAATAAATAACCAAATTATTTTTTAATAAAGTTTTGAATATTAATTCATATGAAGTTCTAAAAATAAAATAACAAATTTTTTATCTACAAACTATTATCATTTCAAATCATAACAAAAAACTTGTGTCTTTTATATTTTTTTCTACCTTTTAAATTTATTTCCAAGAAGTAGGCTGAAGAAATGTCAATGAACAATGTTTAAAAAAGTCAACGTATTGATGTTTCAATACCATTATCAACTGGTTCCAATAGATGGCGCCAGCGGTTTGTACATTAAATCGCACAATCAAAATAGGTCCGAATATTAATATACCTGCAAACGCAAGTATATTAAGATCCTTGAAATATTTTACATTATGTTTCGTGACAATATATTATTTATTCTGAGTTGTAACAAAAAACAACAATTGAAACACTTGTTAAATGGCTGCGCTATGTACACACTTATCGCACTTTTCGAACAAAAAGGACTCAACTCTAAAATCATAACTTTTGAGGAACGGCGTTTAAAATTTTAACTTTTGGCGTATTCTTTATATAATGACGTGGAGACAGCGCAAAAGACCAAGTTATGTTTTTATATATTTACCCACAAGTTATAGAGAATGTTTCCTTTTAATTTCGATCCTCTTAATTTAGCTAACTAAATTTACGGTTGTTGAGTTAGATCTGTTTCATTATAAGGGTGCAATATATTCAAAGGCACGTTCAGTTACACATGCATGAACAGCGTGTCAGCGTGGGTGATAGTGTGCTCTGCTAATACACTACATTGCGATTAAGAGACGGTATTTGTTGGGGCCATGAACCACGTATGGAATTTTTAATAATTTTTATTAATACTACACCAGTTTCTACAAACATAGATTAATCACAGAAGTTAAAGTTATACGTGTCGTCGCCGTAGTGTGTTGGGTTTATCACAAGACATACGGTCTTTGACGATGAGGCGCACCGCGGAGACTCGGGTTTGATTCTCGGCCGTTCGTCGAACAAGGCTGGACTGGTGTTATGGTTGGCTGTAAGAGATTGCTTTTGTCGCAATAAGTCCGCCATATGTATCAATTAGATACATTAAAGTAGATAAATAAATAAGTGAAACTTAAGTAGCAACAATTCATTTCTCATTTTCTTATGTAGTTGTATACAAAATATCGATATGATGTGGATGTGTAGGATTTTAAGGTTATACATTTGGGAAAATATAAATTGAACTCACGTGATCAGATTTCCGTATCCGTCTGTACTTTTATCGTAGATTTGTCATATTTTGAACATTGCCATAGTGACTTGAAAATATTTCATGTACCGACTTTTACTAAACCACAGATAACGTCAAAAGCGCAAAACATAAAAAATAGAAAAAACTGTAAGCTTGGGACTGTGACTGGAAGGCAAACAATAATAATTAAGTGTAAAATTTCAATATTAAGAAAGTTTGTACCTTTCACTATGGTTTCATTAAATATTGCGATGAAAAATGGAAAATTAATCGGAGGCACGTGTAATTATCTAATCGTTGCAGTAAATACTTCAATTTTGAAACCTCTGGTTCTTAATTATTTTTCTATTAATTAATAGTTCTGCAATTGAAGTCAAATCAAGAAAAATTACTAAATTTACATACAATTCTAAGTTTCGTATCTGGATAATAAATAATAAAAATGTTAAACTTGTCAGTTTACATATAATTAAAAAATAGAACAATAAAATGATCAATTGATAAGAAATTCGGATTTGAAAAAAAAATCAGTTTATTATAGAAAGATGATCTTCGACATTTCTTAAAGTCTTCTAAAATTGACCTTCGCACCAAAAGTGGATTGGTCTGCCGGAAATAAATCTTAAACACGTCCCTTACGATAAAGTATGACTACGCAACCGGTATCGACGCTATCAAAACTTCCGCACACCACTTATTACTGCATCAACATAACGAACGGGAGACCTTAAACGGCCGCGCGAATGTGCAGGAACGCAGAGAGCGGCGCGCACGCCATTCAGTACCCAGCCGACTCTCGCGCCGGCAGCATGGCGGCCATCGACGCGGACGAAGGATCCGTCGACTCCATAATCGACGAGCTCGGTTTCGGCAAGTATCAGCTGCTCGCTGGTGTCTTCGTAATCGTCACCATGTTTATCAACAACGTGGCTACATCTGCTTTCATCTTCACAGCACGCGATACCCAGTACCGTTGCCGCGTACCGGGCTGCGACGCTGCCGAATTAGACGCCCCTTATTACACTGAATGGCTTCCAAATGCCATCCCGAAGGAATCGACCCGCTTCAGTAAGTGCGCGCTGTTCGAATTCAGTGAGCAACTCGATGAAACTTCGAAGTTTGCGAACGTGACCTGTGATAAAGATCTCTTTAACTCATCAAGCCGGGAATCGTGCCATAATTGGATATTCGGTGAAGGGAATACTGTTATACGCGAATTTGATCTCTTATGCCAGCCATGGAGAAGCGCGCTCGTAGGTACGCTGAACGGCGCAGGACAATTTGTGTGTCTGATATACCTCGGCTCCTTATCAGACAAATACGGAAGGAGGAACACTATGCTTTTCACGAGCATCATAAGCGGCGTCGTCGGCTTCACTCAGTCTTTCGCGCCTGAATACTGGAGCTTTGCAATCCTCGATTTTCTGAACACGGCCCTTACTTCTGGTAACTACAGTGTAGCGTTCATCATGGGAATCGAGCTGTTTTCCGCGAGGAGACGCGTCGCCGGGACAACCGTTCTAAATATTTTATCTAGTCTCGGAAATATACTACTGGGACTTGCTGCGTGGCAACTGATATACTGGCGCACGTTACTGCGTGTTTTATATTCACCGGCGATAATACTTTTAGCCTTTTCGTGGATAATGCCTGAGAGTATAAGGTGGCTCGTTATCAAAGGTCACAAGTCGCGATCCGTGGAAACAATAAATCGCGCAGCACGTTGGAATAAAGTGGAGTTATCTGAACAGTCTGTTAAATATTTAGAGTATCTAGATTCTGATTTATCTACTGAAAAGACGAAGAGCATGGCTGAAAACAAGGAAACCGTGCCACTAGTCACCGTGCTTCGCTCCAAGCGACTTCTTTTAAGGCTGGTGGTGTGTGCGTTCTGCTGGATTGTGAATTTTTTCGTCTACTTCGGGTTAACTCTGAATGCTGTTTCGCTGTCTTCAGATCCAGACAATGTATACTTGGATTATATCCTGGTTATTGCGGCAGATCTACCATCGCTCGCATTATATTTCTATTTACCAGGCCGCCTAGGTAGACGACCTTCACAATGCGCCGGTTTAACAGCGTGCGGCGTTTTTTGTTTCGTGTTTGCTTTTATTAGAGGCCAGCATGCGACTGGAGCACTAGTCGTATACTTGATAGCAAAAATGTTAGTTTCTTTCTCCTTCAGTCTGATCCATTTTTACACATCGGAAATGTTCCCGACAACGTTGCGTCACTCTTGTTTGGGATGCTGTTCGATGATGGGGCGCATAGGGATCATGATTGCGCCGCAAGTTGCACTGCTTTCATCCCTACACGAGGCTGTACCCATGGTGCTGTACGGAGTAGCCGCCTTGATGGCTGGTGGCGCAGCCCTAACTTTTCCCGAGACCTTGAACACAGTTCTACCTGAGAACATAGCGGAAGCTGAGAATATCGGAATGAAAAAGAAAATACCTCCTACAGGCGGAGCGTGAGGAACGACCTTGCGAGCTAAGTGTCGGTGAACTTAGACCAAACGAAATTAATTGGTGCAGTGCAACCTAATGACGCGTGAAATGAAAGTTATTTTATTGACATTGAACGGAGTAAATGCAACTAGTTAGATATTACTTTCTAAACTTAATCGATTTATTATTATTTTTTCTCTGAAACGTAGTTTATGGCATAGAAACTAAATACTTTTAATTAGTTTAGATAACAGAAATTTGAAGAATAATTTAATATTATTTAAATTGCTGCCCAAACGGTTAATTAAATCGTAAATGATTTGTATAATTTTTTTGTGTCATTAACGAAATAATTTTAGTTAGTTAAAAGTGAATTTTAACAGTATCACAGTTGACAATGACGGAGAGTAATTTGTTAATAGCTTTAAGTATGTAATAAAATATTGACTTTGTTAAAGCGAGAGTTAAGTGAATGTCTGCTAAATAAACTGTATTTATTATAAAAGTTGAATTATTTATAAAATTGTTATATTTATATTTTTTATTTGAAAAATCGATATGATTCGACAATAAGCGATTTGGTTTATTTATATTATATAAACTTGATTTACTTATTTTATGTTACCTGATTTAGATGCGTATTAATTATATCAATATATTACTTTATAAAATATTTCGTTTTATTTATTTTCAATCTTTTTTTGAAAATTAAATTTAATTTAAAATTAATTAATGAGTGTCAATTGCTCAAATAATACCAAATTGATATTTCATAATTATTTTGATGCAGTACTTGCTTGGTATTTAAAATGTTAAAATTGAGTTCATTATGAAAAGTACAATAATTTTTTTCTTAAAAATATTACGATAAGAATAATATGGCCATGGCATCAAATATTTACAGGTTCATACTAATGTCGTGTTAAGAAAGAGGTATAATACGTAAAAAAATTCTCTTTAAAATTTAGTTGTAGTGAGTTTTTAAATGCCGCGTTATTATTTTTTAGTTAACGAAAATATTTTTTCGTTAATCTCTGATATTTTTGAATATTTCAAATCAATTTCATGAAGTCTGTAGGAGGAAAACACAGGATAAAAGATGATTTTACATCTTTTATCCTAATAATCGAACCACCAAGGTGTAAAACAAACCGTTGTATTTTATACAGAAATCCATATATATATATATATTTACACACACACAGGCACACACACACATTTCAAAGGTTTGCGACTAAGGATGCGAATTTTTATTTTATATTTTGAAATACCCAAAGCAGATAGTAAATTTCACACAGAAGTTCATTATCATCTCCGAGGTGATTGGTTATATTCTTAATTGAAGATAACTCCTAATAATGTTTGGAATATATTTACTTTAATAATTTTGTTAAATATCGTGGATTGTATGTCCAACGTATATATAACAAATGTCCACGAAATAAATATCGAAAACCAACATTTTTAAAGCCATGGATCTGGTGAAACCCTACTCCATATCGAAATGAAAAAAAAATTATAACTTTCGGTACTGTTTAAGGCTGCACTGCTTTCACAAAAAAGTAATTCGTATCTTATCAGAAGTAAACTTTTTTTTAAAGCTGCTTAATTCTAAAATCATAAAAAATATTTTGAAAATGATATTGTCAACCTAGGCGCCATCAGGATACTATCGATTTACTTTATGAAATAACTAATATAGTTTAACAATTAATTACTTAAAAGAAAAAAGATGGTGAAAGTCATAATAAATAACGAAATATTTATTAACAGTAATAATATAAGAGAAAACTAATATAAACGAATTAGTGACGAAAATAAACATGGTAAAAGTTAGCAAAGTTTCTTTTTCATAAAAATATTTTATAAAAATATTTTACCGAGATGGCAAACGATAGTGCAAATCATGTTAACTAACAAAATGCGCTACTCGCTAAAATGAAAGAACCTTCGAAAATTTGCAAAAAGTTTCCGTTATTTTTAAATAGCTGTAAATAATACTTTGCGATAAATCATTTCAAATAATCTTCTTTTTAAAACTACTCTTTTTAGCGTCATCACCATGTTGATGTCATTAATGTTATAATTAAAAAACTAATACGATCAATTTTAAACTACTGGAACGGTAAAAAAACGCGATTTGTAATTTTCGTTAGCGAAACAATGACGATCTTTTAATTTCTTTCATTCGTTACTTCGGTATGTAGGAAAAAAACAAAATTATTAAAAACACATTTAGCTTTCGTTTTGCACAATAACTATTAATATTTTCAAGTTAACATATTCTAAAGACTACATTAATTAAATAATTTTTTCAAAAGCTAAATATTACCTTAGAAACGTGAAAAATGCCAATTTTTATGTGTTCAACAATTTTTATTGCGACTGACAAAATAAATTAATAAAAATGAGCATAAGTATCTTAAAGAGAAAAGTTTTAGCTTTTTAAAACCGCCTTGTTAAACGGCCTTGTTATAATATGAGTTGTTCACAAGCTATAAGCAGTCCAAATTAAAAATAATATGAGTTGTTCACAAGCTATAATCAGTCAAAATTAAAAATAAGTTTTTTAATTAATCGCGAATTGAAATGGTCGTAGAAAAGTTTAAGAAGAAACAAAATGAAAGAGAATCGTTTGCTTGAAGATGCAATTCATGAGTTTTATAAAGAGTTATTAAACTCTGCGCACCGTATTAAAGTTAGAAATCAACTTTATGGATTTTTAAAATTATTCTTTAAACTGTAATTATGTGGAAATAATAATATAAAAATATTTAAATGCATTAAAAGCTATAATAATAGATTCGCCTTATAATATTTGTTTTTGCAAAATGAATGATTTTTTTGTAATTACAGCTATTTAAAAATATCGTGAATTTTCAGAAAATTTGTAATTATCCTTTAATTTTGGCGTCTGTGTATATGAATAGTATTTTATAATTAATAATGAACTTGATATGCCGAAAAAGGAAGTGGAAAATAATAAGTGATCAAAAAGATGGCGAAATTTAGCAAACATTCATTTTCAAAGCAATTTCGGGGTCCATAAATTGGCGGTTGGTTATCCTAATAATGGGATTCAGTTCACTTCACCACCTTGGCTGCATAAAAATGAATGCCCATAGAAAGAGGAACGAAACAATTACTCTAAAATCGTTTTAATAAAGGGATTCAGTTCACTTCACCACTTTGGCTGCATAAAAATGTATGCTCATAGAAAGAGGAACGAAACAAGTGCTCTAAAATCATTCTAATAATGGGATTCAGTTCACTTCACCACCTTGGCTGCCTAAAAATGTATGCTCATAGAAAGAGGAACGAAACAAGTGCTCTAAAATCGTTCTTATAAGGGATTTAGTTCACTTCACCACTTTGGCTGCTTAAAAATGAATGCCCATAGAAAGAGGAATGAAATAATTACTCTAAAATCGTTCTAATAATGGGATTTAGTTCACTTCACCATCTTGGCTGCATAAAAATTAATGCCCATAGAAAGAGGAACGAAATAATTACTTTAAAATCGTTCTAATAACGGAATTCAGTTCACTTCACCACCTTGGCTGCATAAAAATGAATGACTATAGAAAGAGGAAAGAAACAATTACTCTAAAATCGCTTCTAACTACTATAGTAGAATATATTTAATCGAAATAAAATATTTTCAAGTGACTTTTGGTGAACCACTGATACGAGTTTCGCGAAAGTAAATTGTCTTATACTGGGAGGATGTTTATCTCCAGATACTTTTGTTCGTCTCTCACTGTCGGAGATTTTATGGTATAAATAATGATACATATCATAAAATTCTGTGGTCTTTGTTTCACTTGTCACCGACATAAATATTATCGCGAATGCTTATCGATTTCCATAAGCCGATTCATGTATTATCAATTATACATACAATGTTGTATAATATACTCGTATATGATAGTTATGGCTGGTTATGCGTACATTAAAAATAATAAATGGGTCGTTGGTGGTTCTTGCAATTTCCTGTGTAACTACTTTGCCGTGCGCTGTGCATATTTTTTGTGTTAATTTATTCTGTGACGTCATTTTTAAATCGGTGGACTTAACTACCGAAGTCACAAGTGACAACGCGCGTAGTATGACATCTAATACTTATCGACCGTACGAGGGGTATGTTACGGTCTATTTGTAAGTACCATCTAGTATAGTAAAAATCAAGGTGCTTTGTTTCAAATAATAAATTAGGAAAATGACAAAAGTAAAATATTAGCTGACATATTAATATTATAGTTGAATAGAAAGGGTTTAACTTGAATTATTCAATAAAATATGAATGAAACTGTATATCGTTTTTCTTTTTAGAACGTTTGTTTATATAAAAGCGATGGCACAAGTCATATTCCAGATGATATGTAAGATCAAATATAATGGCACTCAGGGGGCTACCGGGCTATTTTATTTCTGAATAGAAAGTGGTTCTCGTTTTGAAACGTGTGCCTTTTTAGGTGTGAAGTAATTTTAACGAGCAGTGCAAAAAATACACGACATTTCTACACTTCTCAAACACAATAGAATTTTACTGATGTTTTATCACCAAATTTTGGAAGGTTTATGAGGAACCGCCTAATAAATGAGAAAGTTCCATGCTGAGATGTTAAAATCAAACTTCGTGTTGCGATTGGAAAATAAAGCTTCTTGCTGAAATTAGAAAGTGAAATTTCATGCTGAGATTAGAAAACAAAGCATTTTGCTGAGATTAGAAAACAAAGCTTCTTGCTGAGATTAGAAAATAAAGCTTCTTGTTGAGATTGGAAAATAAAGCTTCTTGCTGAAATTAGAAAATGAAATTTCTTGCTGAGATTATAAAACAAAGTATTTTGCTGAGATTAGAAAATATAGAAATTAGAAAATTAAATTCCATGCGGAGATTAGAAAACAAGGCATCTTACTGGGATTAGACAATAAAGCTTCTTGCTGAGATTAGAAAATAAAGCGTCTTTCTGAGATTAGAAAGTAAAGTTTTTTGCTGAGATTAGGAAATAAAGTTTCTTGCTGAGATTAGAAAATATAGCTCCTTGTCGAAATTAGAAAATAAAGCTTCTTTCTGAGATTAGAAAGTAAAATTTCTTGCTGAAATTAGAAAATAAAGCTTCTGTCAGAGATTGGAAAATAAAGCTTCTTGCTGAGCTTAGAAAGTAAAGCTTCTTGCTGGGATTGGAAAATAAAGCTTTTTGCTGAAATTAGAAAATGAAGTTCCATGCGAAGATTAGAAAACAAGGCATCTTGTTGGGATTAGAAAATAGAGCTTCTTGTTGAGATTAGAAAATAAACCGTCTTTCTGAGATTAGAAAATAAAGTTTCTTGCTGAGATTAGAAAATAAACTTTCTTACTGAGATTAGAAAATAAAGTTTCTTGTTGAGATTAGAAAACATAACTTCTTGCTGAGATTAGAAAATAAAGTTTCTTTCTGAGATCAGAAAATAAAAGTTTCTTGCTGAGATAAGTGAATAGTGGCGATACACTCTTCATTGAACGAAGTGCTTTCTATTCCAAATTCGAATCGATTTGTTGTATTGTATTTTGAAATATTTATTTTCAGTGATTTATTTTAGTAATTTTCAACTTATTGCACGTTTAATAATAAAACGATTCAACTAAAAATATGAGTCAGAATTGCGTTCCCGAAACAATATAAAAATCCAATAATATAGACTTTACATTCTAGAACTATTTGACGTTTAAAGTACTGAGTTTAAATCAAAGTAATAATTCATAATTAAATAACATCAATTAACTATAAAAAAATCGTAAATATAAAGTACCTTTTAACGAGCTTTTCGTTTTTGAGTTAAACCATTATAATTGCTATCATAATAAAGTTGTAATAAAACCAAAACCTAAAAATACTAAAGCTTCACACCATACTCGATAGAAAACAACATACAAAATAAGTTGTATTTTAAGATAACCATTTAATTTGTAACTTATTTCAAAAACATTTTTTTATTTAACTAATTTATGCATAGCTTTTGAATAAACAGGCCCCATGGATCCATAAAATTTAACTTGTTTGCATTCTGTGTAAGAAATTTCAAGAACAAAAAAAAACAGTGACTATTAAAAAAAGTCTTAAAATGTAAATTTTATGGAAATCGATTCAGCACTTTAGACGATATACTGTACAAACACACACACCCAAAGACATTTTTTATTTTCGTGTTTTCATACTGTCTCCTATTCGCATTATTTTAATTTGTTATGCCATTTTTTCTCAAATTTTAAAAATAAATAACCCATATGAATTATGGGTTATCTACTAAAAGTCCCAAATGTATTCTGGACACACTGTTTTTACACTCGTTTCTACAGGTATTGTTTATACTACATATTTTTAACTTCAATTTCTTCTGAAATATAAACTCGTTTTTTTGAACGATTACAATACCGTTCTTGCTTTTATTGGCGCTTGAATTAAATATTTAGTTTTTTTTGTTACATTAATGTGTTGTGTGTATATTTCGTCAGTATAACTAATTTCTAAGTAGCAAATTGGACTGCTTAGCTTAATTTTTAAGTACGTTTATTACTTCTTCACAAAAAAATTAAACTTGTTTCATCGATTAAGTTTATTTATTTACAAATTTATTCAGTAATAATATGGGGCATACAATTTTTCGTTTTAATAGCTGGAAGATAAATCTCATAAGCGCAACGTCTCTTCTGAACTGTAAGGAATGGAAACCCGATATACCCAAGAGGAAATCAGCACGAAATAGAAAGGAAGAGTAGCCGTTTCAGATATCGGTGGAACGTCTTTTGCATACGTTCAATCATCAAGCTGTACTTGACTTCGTGTGGATTTCAAATAATGCATAATCAACTAGATAAATTTCAAGTTTCTGTGTGAAAGGTTTTCTGAGAAACAAAAGGTTGTCATAGACAGACAGACGGATAAGTGACTGATCTTAGAAGTTCGCTTTTCTCTCTCTTGTGTCATAAAACCCTAAAAAGAAGGTTGCTGTAGCAAACGCACTCAAATATTTTAATCAGTATGTCAGCAAATTCTTTCACTTATATTCGACCTCAGGTAATTACAGTTTTAATTATGAGTCATCTGCCGACTGCCAGTTGTGTCAACGAGCGACGCGTCTTACCGAATTCCATTAATATTTATATGTCGTTTTTTTAACGTTGATTAAGTATATAGATACAATACTTCTTATATATATATATATATATATATATATATATGTGTGTGTGTGTGTGTATATATATATATATGTATATGTATATACACCTATATATATATTGCACATTCTTGTATAATTCACCCATTTATATGTGATTGCCAGTTGTGTCAATAGGCAGCGCGGATGCATGCAAAATTGTTCGGTTTCTATAATACGACTGGCCGCAAAAAACTTTGTTAATACAATATGGAATTGTGTATATATATATATATATATATACACACACACACACACACATATATATATATATATATATATATATATATATATATATATATGTGTGTGTGTGTGTGTCGGTGTGGGGGCACACCTGAAATATATTCTCGAATAAAGAACCTGGCGGCTATGGTAATGTTGCTAAAGCTGAAATTAAAACCAATGTTAAAAGTTAGAATTTCCAGACGTCGTGGTTTTTGTTTATTCGTTAAATAAATATGTCATTGACCACTATTCTCCATCTAACGAATTTATTTGTTGATTATCACGTAATCGAAGATATTTCACTAGCTAAAGTGCCGCAGTAAATAATTTCACTGGTTTTGAAGAAAATATCTCTTATTAATTACTTTGAAAAAAAAAATGCGTGTACTGGTATAAGCGAGTGTATTAATTATCTGTAAATATCTTTCGATATTAAAGTTTCAAATAGATTAAAAAATGTAGTTTTCATAACAGAGTTTGTTGAACCCAATTTTCACTTCACATAAACCAGCACGAGCATTTAACTATGCTCATGGTACTAGAGGAAACTGGCTTCACGCGCTTGGTAGTAGGCGAATGTCGGCAAGACAGATATCTCACAAAATAAGTCATAACGTCTCGTATTTCCATGTGCCCATCCGTGTTTTAGTAAGTCACTGCTTTTTTATCTAAATACAAGGTGTTCTTGAACGATCTTCTGACTGGTGATGAAATATGGGTTTTATACAAAAAAAAACACAACAATGACTACAAGTTGCATTGAGAAAAAGAACCTCTTATTCAGGTCAAAGTAAAGGTATATGTAAAGAATATTCTCTTATGCTGCTGATAAGATGCGCATAGCATGATATCTGAATGTTTATATTAATATCGTATTAATTATTGGAAATAAAATTATCACACCCGATCGAAAGATTTCACAAATTGTTTGCTGTCTAAAAGAATATTCTACTGCACTTAGCCACGTTTTAATTTTACATTACCTAATCATAAGAAATATATTGGACTACTGTTCCATGTCCGACCTGCCCTACAGAACTTGCAAGTTCTCAAGAGTCAGCTGTACCGTGCCGTAAAACGTTTTGTGTAAACAGTGCATTTCCGATTACAATACTAACCAATTTATAAAATAAAAATTTATATTATAATTATATTTTATATAAATTCTATATTATGCATATATATATATATATATATATATATATATATATATATATATATATATATATATATATATAATTCTATATAATACAGACTGAAAAAAGTGCACTTAACAATTTCTTTAAAGATTAATCCTCTAAATTCACAGTTCCCGTCCGGTTAAACCGCTAAATTTAGAGACAGCGTGCCATTTTGGTACTGCCGGATGGACCGCAAGATATTGTTGGCTGAAGGGTTTTTTATCATCAACAGCTTGTTGTCCACTGCTTGCCATAAGTTTTTTCCCAATACGCGTATCAGTGATGGTAATACCCATAATCATCACGCCGGTAGGCGGATTGACTATCGCAATGCGTACTTTTTCGCACGAGTTTTCGAGTTGCTGCCTGTTACTAGTCAATGTAATTCTTTGCTACATGATCAGAAACATCGTTTGAACTCGACAAGCGGTCGAAAAACGAACCCGAGACACCGCGGTGCCCCTCGCCGTCGAAGACCTGTAATTAACCCATTTATTTAATTATAAGAAACTTGGTGGTTTTGGTGTTTTTATAATTAAAATAATTTCAAAAGTTTAGCAAATTTTAATTAAAATAATTTCAAAAGTTTACAAGCACATAATTAATCATAATATAATATTTTCAATATTATTCTCGTGTAAATTTAATAAAAATATTATTTGCATATATCTGTTTCAACAAGACTTACATTTGTTAAAACTATAAGCTAACTATAAACAATTAGTTTATAAACAGCAAACAAACGCCAATTGACTTGAAATTAATACGTTGTATCGAAATCAAGTATCATATTTTCATAACAACACAAAATTCCGTACCTTCATGCCGGTGTTATCAATTATAGCTTCATTCAATTGCCATGTCAGCTACATGACTGTTACAACAGATGTATATTGTCAAGGTTTATACCTGATGATAAACAGCTTGTAATCAAGCAGCTAACCAATTATTTGCTGTTTCTCACGGTTAGTGCACGAAATCGCGCAACAAATAGTACTATAGGAAGAACCACAACCGGATTTCGTTATTCACGACGCTGGCCGGCCATTGCAATAACAGGTCACTTTTTCAAAACTTGTAAGATATTCTGCAACATTAAATCAAATCCAGTTAAAATGAGAATTGCCTCGGTAATATGGAACTGTACTTGGATTAAACAAATAAAATTAAATTATTACCTAATATATTGACCTGGATAGGGGAGATGCTAGTATCTTCTTTGAATGGAAGAGAGAGGAACAAGAGTCTCCTTAGATTCCTGTTGGGGAAATTGCTTCCAACTTCACATCCGAACTAGTTGCAATAAAGGTACCTTTGGGTGTTTTCCACGCTAAAACAGCTTTGTTGTATTCTTCGACTCAAGATCTGCACTACAGGCAACCCAGAAAGGCACCTCTCAACTTGCCTAGGACATTATTATACTTTTGAAGAAAATAATAAATTCCTACTAAGAAGGAATTTAGATTTGCTTTTATCTTTATTTAAATGAATCACATATTATGTTGCGTTTAAATAAAGGGAAAAGCAAATCTAGCAACAAGACATCCGTGTAGAATCAACAGTGCGCTTGCTTCTGATTTTATGTTTTAAGTGAAAGTGTAGAGTGTGTAAAGTGCCTTTAAGAACACGATTGTATCGTTTCGTAGTAATCAGCCCCATCCAATTTGATGGTCTAATATTTTTTGTTTTTATTATTATTTTTCCTTTGTTTTTTTTTTAAAAAGCCAAGCCGTAAATTGAATAACATTTTTATCTAAAAAATCTCTGTTTATTTTAATTTTTCTTTGCATTTGGTAGATAACATTCCTAAAAGAAAAAAGAAATTGGGTGATCTATAATACAGTAGAATAGAAATCTCACTTACAAATATTTCAATGCACGTAATATTTTTATTTTTTTTAGGCTATGATCTAAAAAGAACTGCCGTCTAAATAATTGGTAAAATGTTGCGCTCGATCGAAATAGATTGAAAATAATAGAGAAGCCTATATCTGAAGGATTGAAAACGGCTAAAATGACAAGAATTTTTTATTAAATTATTGAGAAAGTCAATTTTTTACAATGTAAATATTTACTATATATTCCACAGGTGTGAAAATATAGTGCATTTAAAAAAACTATAATCACTGCTAAAGTTTTCCTATAAATTTTGCGTAGGCTTCTAAATACCGATATATTTTCATAATTTTAGGTTGAGCAGATTCGGATAAAGGTTGAGTGAGTGAGGGGAGGGGATATTTTTAATATTTTTTAGCATTTTAAAGATAAAATAGCTTCAAAAATAAGAAAAAAACGTATAAAAATATGAAAAAGAAATGTTTTTGTGACTTTTTCAAACGAATTCCCATTATTTAAGGAATGAAAAATATTCGAGTGTAATTTGTCTCTTATAAAATGTCTCCATGAGTTCTTTTGAGATATGTACAGGTTGATATCTCTTGTGACTACGTCAAATTTAAAAACATTTCATTACGCAGTTTCTGGATAAAACAGTTCTGATGCACAGGCACGTCGGTGATCTTTTTAGAGTTCTGTTTTCCATTTTGAGGTATGGAACCCTAATAAAGTTAAAAATTGTGAAATATTAAAAAAAATAAAATTAGAAAATAGGTCGAAATTAGACTTGCCATAGCTTTTTATTTTGTGTTTGGGTGGTTGATTGTAAGTCTATTTTTTTCATTTAGCTCGTGAAGTTTCAGAAGCACATAGAATATGTTTTTGTAATAATGTTTTTGTTTTATTAAGTGATAGTTAAGGAACGATGTTCCACTTAAATTCCCACAAAAAGTTCAAATAACTGGTTGCCACCAGTGACCACACTACCGTGAGAAATTCTTCTAAGAATACTGCTAACTGGACAAGGCGCTAGAAAGCAGTCTGCGCAATATTTTGTGTTACATCCCGCACATATTCGGAAAAATGCTGTAACGCACTCCAGTTCCGATGCAACTTGGAATGCTTGTTGGCTGGATATTAGAATTTTGTTTGAACAGAACGCCGGAAGGCGCGCTGTCCATACTTTTTGCATTATGCAACAACTTCCGTTTTTTTTGCTTCGTTTTTGCATGGAGGCCATCTGATGCGCAGGCGTTGGTGGGTAACCATTGGTGCAAATAAATGAAACAAAAAATGTAATTGCCAAGCTTAAAAGTCATCAATGTTTGATACAATTCAGGATTAGTTTTAATGTTTGCGTGCTGCGTGTAAAATTGTCTACCTTGTCATATTTAGATGCTAAGATGACAAATTAAATATAGGCTTTTTAGTTTTATCTTTTTATCGCCGAGAACAATAAAATCAGTATAATTACATTGTGACAAATTCATGTTCGT